>JBDFRD010578496.1:0-17403 GCA_039654405.1 Bullina lineata | reverse complement strand
CAATTTGTCTAGATCTGTACAGCAGTTAGGGGTGGAGTTTTTGTCTGATTGACAGACCCGTTTGATTTGAAGAAACAATGACCGGGCTCCATTGTTCTCGGACACTCGGCAGATTATGACGAATTAGTGCGAAGAAAGTTTCTCTGGTAACTTGGACGGACAGAAGATTATATCGAAGTAGTGTGAAAAAAGCCACCAGCATCTGATATCAGGGAAAGACCGATCAGAGATTCCCTTGTGTAAACAATTTCAATAGTAGTTGCAAGGCACAAGGCTAACGGCTGTGAAAAATGCCGTGTAACAGTTGCGCAGCCCGCAAAGGTTCGCTGACGGACTGGTTCATTACTTCAATCGCAAACAAGGAGGTAAAAGGGCTTGCCGGTCAAAAAATTGAGTTCGTTACAGCCGTCAGTTCCTTATTGCATGTTCGCTAAATGCGTCTAAATATAACTGAAATAAAGAGGAGGAAAACTGGGACAAAGAAATGTGTTCTTTATTTCCGTCAATTCGTTACAAGCGTGTTCGTTATAAGTGTGCTCTACTGTATTACGAAAGGAAAATGACATAAAAATGAAAGCTTAAAGAGGTAAAATAAAGGCCCTGACAGTAATGAAAACTATAGATGAAGTCTTCAGGAAACTTGATTCCTGTTGGACAAACCAACCTTAATTTCGTAATTGCGGAAGAAAATATTGGCCTTGAAGAAGTAGATTGCTTCATCGATGATGTCGTTATCAGAAGCTATAAAATAAAAAGAATACAACATCGTTTTAAAACATTTTCGGTGAAACACCAACCAAAAAACTTTAGGAAAACACAGCGAACAAAAATTTTCTCATTATTAAGAAAACTTTAAAACACACTGAAAAAATGTTTACCGCCCTTTGTTAGAAAAATAGCCTGTTGAAACTTCAATGATGAAAATAAAGCTTTTGATAATTATTATGAAATGTGATGATTACTTAGCATTGAGAACTATGGAGTTTTAAGCTTGTTTTCGGAGCTTTTCTTTAAAATCTCACAAATGCTCTATGTACATGTACCAGAATAGTATGGGAATGATTGAAGTGATTCTCATTAGTTGAAAGATGCATTATAGCATTCTATTTCCATTCTCTTGATCAGCTCAAATAATTTTTATTCCATCAATCTATCACAAACAAGAGACCCTGGAACAAGAACTGTGATGATCAAACTAAATAAATCACATAAACTACACACAAAGGTAGACCTGTTCTGACAGACCTGGAAATAAACATTTGACCATACTATTTTGCTACAATTGCAACAGATGTATAGAGAATAAGATGTATTGAAAAAACTAAACATGTTATGAAGAGACAAATGATGAAGGTAGTAGAACAGCATTTTTATTTACTCTGAACAATGCTATTCTTGATCAAATTTTACATAATGACAGATTTTCTTGATTTCTACCAAAGACAATCCCAATGAATAATTAGCAAGCTATTTGGATATTTTGTCTATTGTTCACTTACTATCTTTTGGTGCAGGCCCTTTAAACTGTGTACGTAAGGGAACTAACGCCATGTTCCCTATCAACTTTGGAGGCTCAGTAAATGAAGAATGATAGGCCTGAAAAATATAAGGCTTGGGTTAACATGACATTAGCATTTGAGTATAAAATGTTTTTTATTATAACTTTTCTTGAATGTAACGTTATTATCAAACAGCAAGTACGATTAAAATGCTGTGTGTAACTTTTTAAGTGGCCTAACCTTTTTACTTTTAAAAATTAATGCCTCTTTCTACTTCTTTACGGCCAATTGTATCACTGGTCTAGTCGTTATGTTACTCAACGGTTACTTCTAATAATGTACTTCTATGCAATATTCAGTGGTGCACAAATATGACAGGCAATCACAAGAACACCGTAGATCTGGATCTAGAATACGGTAGATGCGTGTGAGTTTTTAAGGACCTCCTGACCACATGTGTTTAACAGTGATGATCATACATTGTTTCATTCGTAAAACAATACATTCATTATAAGTTCAACCATATTACAGTTACTTCTATTTGCATCTACTACAGCTTCACAATTTTAAGTTAAACTAGATCTAGAATCCACCTTTCTCTACTTTCTTTACAAAATATAATATTTAAAAGTAAGTCGCAGGACTGAGAATTTGAATTGTTTACAATCAGAAGACAGCGTCAGCAAGCAGTTGGTTTTATCTTGTGACTATAAATCTGAAGGAAAATCTAGATCTAGACTTGTACAGATCTAAAACAAGATATCTAGATTCTACTTTACACAGACTAGACGAGATCTTGATTCTAGATCTACACGGAAGGAAGTTATTTTGTGTTAAAATTTTGCGAGAAAAGGGGGAGTGGCCTTTCACTTTTTACTTATTTTCATTCATAACCTGTGGCAAATCCCAAATTGACTGATTCTTGTATCAACACAAAGGAAAGTAACAAGCCCGTCATATCTCTGGCCTGATTTACTAATAAAAAGATCAATAAATGCAACGAAACTTACCGGCATCTTGACAATGGAATAATGACAGCAAGTCACGAACTGACTACAAGGCCAAACCAAACCGACTTCCGGAACACTTCCGACTTCGGGTAAAACAATTTCGCTTACAATTATAACCAAAAATATGGTATCTTTCAGTAGCTTTTTTATTAGTCATAAATTAAAACTAGATCCATAAAATTATTTTAAATTATCTGTGACTGTGAAATGGTTTTGAATTTTAAGTAGAAATAAACTATTATTTGGCTATAGCCTAATTGTTAAAATTATAAGAGAAAACGAAGGGGAAGCAACTATCAAGTAAATAAATCAAATCTATTTTTAGACATCAAAAACGAAACTAGCGTGTTTGGCTTACTAAGCTTTTCTGAAGAACAGACAAGTCACAAGTCAATCAGAGGTGTAACTACAGCCATCATGACAAGATATGCTCAACTAGTGATTGGGCCCGCTGGAAGTGGAAAAGTAATGGAGTTTTCTTTTATTACAGGGTCGGGCGGGGTAGATCTAGATCTAGATGTAGATAATTTCAAAATCATTGACTAGATTCTAGATCTATGAACACAAACAAAAGGCCTAAAATAATAATAACTCACCAAGTCAAAGTAAAGAGTAGACCTAAAGATAAATTGTATTCTTGATATTTAGAATCTTGATTCTATACATTCAACAAAAATAAAAGGGACAACCTTTTTATTTATGTGGTTTCATTTGTCACATTAATTGTTTTTCATAATAACTTGATGACAAAAGCATCTTTGATTGTGTTTCACAACATATTAAATAGATACAGATGTGTTCAATTATAACCTACCTAGCTTTGCGTTTGTCATACAAATAATGTAAAATCTGTAGCTCTGAATTCTCCCCATACTGCATACTGGCTCGAATACAGCTGGTGTCACTTTCTGAATAGCTCTCACATAATGGCTTTTCATGTCATCAGTAGTATCTGGTAATACACGACAGCCTAATGTCTCGAGCATAGCAGGACATAATTTGCACAAACACTGTCAAAAAGTTTACTCTTTTCTCTCTCATTTTTGGTACATGTTTTAACACTGTATGGCTGATGAGTACATACTTTTATTTATTGGATGAATTATTTTTAAGTCCTGAATTTCTAAAGCTGAGCCTACTAAACACTTAAACTTTCAGGGAATAGGTAAATCTTGTCAGGTAAAGGCCCAGACTATTGACACTGAGTCCAGTAGAAAGAAGCTCCTTGTTTTAATTCAAGTCTTTTGTTAGTTTGCCTTCCGGTGTATGTACCCTACAAAAAGTTGCTACTGTATTCCCTTAAAAGTTCACTTTAAGTTTGGACATGAAAAAATGTAGATGGATTAGCGTGCATGGTATCTGCTGCCCGACACATATAGATCTAGAAGGAAGCATTTTATGATTTTTTTTTAGACAAATTCTTAACAAATTGTAAAAAAATTGTTTTAAAACCTTCCCTTTTTTTCTAGGCCTATATGAACAAAGTGCACTTTATTGTGATTTATTCTTATTAAATTCTAGTGTGTATACAAAGCAGTGGATTTGATCTAAAAATGTCTGAAAAAGAAAAGCCATGAAAGAGATGCCTTGATGAATCAGTGTTTTGGGAGGGTGGACAGTTTTGATCTAATTTCTAATCCTGTCACAAATGAATGTTTCCTTTTCATATCAATCTCCCTGTGGGTCATTGTTGCGAGACAGACATCACTTTAATTTAATGCCTGTTCTGTTTATTTAGCTTAGTGTTAAATGTTTTGGGTGCCTTTATATACATTTTAGTGCCAGTCTGTATACATTTTCATTCAAATTTTGTTTAAATTTAATGTCTTAAAATGAATTTTATTCTCAAACATTTTCTTTCATTACATGCAACCTCTTATGTCTACAGTCAACGTACTGCAGCAAGTTTGTGAAACATTGTGAAGCGCTTAGGAGAACGGTTCAAGTTGTGAACTTGGATCCTGCTGCAGAGTACTTTGACTACCCTATGATGGCAGGTAACTGTGTGGATCATAGGATGGGATATTGTGATAATTATATGCCTACATTTTAGTATCAAACAGTTCATCAATGGGACATCGTATATAATATTGGCTACATGTGGAAGAAGTCTTTTATGTTATTTGTAGGCCTATATTCTTTACAGTTAGGAATCTGTCGGAAATTCAGAACTCGTAGTTGGCTGCAGTCAGTTAATTAATAGATTCTTAGAGAGACAGAAAAGGCTTAAAATTCTTCTATCAACTATATTACTATTAATGAGCTGAAACAAAATTTACATTGCATTTTAAATGGGGCAGGATCTCATTATTTTTTATTTGTATACATATGTTTATTTGATGTGGCCCATTCCGTCTGCATTTGTGAATGCTTTCTTCTCTCAAGATGTCCGTGACTTGATTCAAGTGGATGATGCAATGGAGGATACAAGTCTCAATTTTGGCCCAAATGGAGGGCTGGTGTTCTGTATGGAGTGAGTTGACAGGATGATATATGGACCATAAGGCTTTCAATATATAGTTTGTCTGTATTAAAACTGAAATTCTAAATGTCAAATTCACAATGGTTTTAACAATTCTAAAAGTAACATATTTAGACAAGTCCATCATGAATCCTGTTTATTAAAAATGTACAAACATTTTGTTGCCTCCAAGCTTTTTTTTTTGTTTTTTTGTCACATTAAAACTTATATAAAGGCTACCTATTTTGTAATTTATTTGCTCAAAATTAAAGTGACCTTATTCAATTCATATAAATTGACGATTACCGACTTTATTTTATTGGGCAACTTTAGAACTAACAATTCAAAGTTTCACCTTCGACAAACTAGAAAAGATAGCAACTGAGCAAAAACATGTAAAGACAACATATTCTGTGAAGTTTACTGTAAATTAAACTCAACCATTTCCACTCTTTGGAGGCTTTAGACTGAGATGATTGTGTAAAACAGAAGTGGTATTTCTACAAGTTTTTATGACTAAATCATCACAGGTATCTAGCAACTAACTTTGACTGGCTCCATGAACAGTTGGACGAGCAAGATGAGGACTACATTCTCTTTGACTGTCCTGGTAAGATGGATCACATTCTTTCTCTTTCTCCTATACAGAGTTGATGGTTTGGTATTCAATTAAGAAAAACCAGTACAGATATAAGATTTCCAATCCTGATCAAAAAATTAAATTCCACAGTGCAGACAATCTTCAAGCTTAAGAACATGTTTAAGGATGCTTGATTATTCTGTGTGTAATAATTTATTAGACATGGATAAGAGATTTTAATTAAAAGAACACTAATAATAGTATTTTTTTAATAGAAGATAACTAACAGATTTTAATTAAAAGAAGACTAATAATAGAAGACAACTAACAGATTTTAATTTAAGAACGATAATAATAGAAGATAAGTTTCCCATATCTTCTTCAACTGATCTTTCCCTTTCTCTCATGCAGGTCAGATTGAGCTATACACACACATTCCTGTCATGAAACAGCTGGTGGACAGATTACAATCCTGGGACTTCAGGGTGTGTGCCGTTTTCTTGCTGGATGCCCAGTTTCTGGTGGATGCCTCAAAATTTGTCTCAGGCTCCCTAACAGCTCTTTCCACCATGGTCAACTTAGAGGTGTCCCATGTCAATGTGTTGACGAAGGTTGATCTGCTGAGCAAATCTGCGAGGAAGACGCTAGACAGGTTTGTGAGCAAAAAAATAAAAAAGAAGAAATATATAGGTAACATTAATTAATTATTAGTGGTTTATCTTCCTCTGTTTGAAATAGCCTTTAACTTTGGTTAAAGTATATATATATATCATTGAAAGGAAACAAACTACTTAAGTTTGTTTGAAGTTACTAATTCTGCTTTTGCAGTTGGACAAGGCTTGGATAGTAGAATTAAATATGCACCAGCAGCTTATAAAATATTCTCTTCATCCTCATAGTCTGTCTGGTGGGAGACAGTGGACTGGAAACACAACATCTGCAACTTGAAATAATTGAGTCATAACTGTAGAATTTACTGAACTTCTTCGTTGTTTCAGTTTCACTGACATTTTTAAAGTCCTTTAGATTAGTACCACATTTTTCTGGGACAGTTGTGGCCCTTGCCTGGATTCCTTGCTCTTTTGTGCCATGTGCATCCAGCGTCAGCTTGTGTTCTTTAACCATTTAACCCCTGAGTCACAGTCCCCAATCCTCAGCTGAAACCCTAGGAAAAGGGAAATAACTCTGCAAAAATATCAAGTAATTTCAATAACAATTTTATTAATAAAAACCTATAAGCTAAACATTGATAACATTGTGAATGAATACATTTAAATGATAACTGATGACTGGAATAAGTATAATGAACCACTTTATCGATTTTCTTCATTCAAAAACCAGAAGGAAGTTCGTTTTTCACTTAATAAAAATCCGCAATTGACAACGTAAATGAACGCTTCAGAACTGTGCAATGGCGGATCTCCCGAAACTAATGGAAAAATGCTGCGCAACTCCGCTGTAGGGGTTCGCCGATAGACTCTGCGCGGCTACGCTATAGGGGTTAAATGGTTAATGTTGAGTATGAATTGAAAACGTAGCATTATTGTGACACGAAATGTACTTCAACTGCTGCTTTAACCCTTTCACTGCCAAATTAATTGATCGACAAAAATGCAAAGGGAGGGACATGACTGCCCATTGCCAACATCAATGGTTTTATTTCGTGGGATCTTAATTTAAGACTTTAACATTAATCAACATGATACCCTCTTTTTCCCACAGTAGAATGAATACAACAAATTCTTCTCACTAGTTTAGAAAAAAAAATTGCTACACATAGCTGGCAGTGGAAGGGTTAATGACCAAGTGTTTCAGACAAATGTTTCTTATAGCTGTTGCTAGATTTTTCTATAGTTGTGTCTAGTCAATCTAGTCCAGAAATGATGGAAAGGGGGGGGGGGAGAGAGAGAATGGAACAGAACATGACATTCAAACGTTGCTAGCCTTACTTTGCATAAATGAATACCTTTAACATAAACATTCATACAAGATGTTAGCAGCACACACAAAAGATTACAGGTATTTATAAAAGCAATAAAAAAATAATCACAGGATATGGAAGCAACAATCGATTCAAATAAGAATGACCAGACACTCAATTCCCAGCAATTATAAAAAACCTTTCCCCTGTTAAATGCTGTTAATTACCACTTGGCAAATTTTGATGTGACATGTGACAAGCTGAAACAGTCACACATCACCTCATATGCAGACTTGCCAAACCCATTTGAGGCTTGCAGTAATCACGAGCTGAATTCACACCAAAATGAGGAACCAAAAGAGTAATTTTACCATGTACTAGGATAACACCAGAGAATGAAGAATGCAACGGCAATGAGATTTACAAGCATATATATCTTGCGTCCTCAAAATTGGCCAAAATTGCCCGTAAATCGTTAATTTTGACGGCTGCCCATAATTTCTTACGGTAAACCCATAAAGTTGGCATGTCTGCATATATGTAATTGTTAAAACCAGGTTCAACTTAGTCAATCCAAGTCAGAGTTTAGATTCACAATACTAGGACACCATTGCACGCAGCCCTAGAGTATCAAAAACAAGGCGAGGACAAAAAAGTGACATTAAAAAATGTGCAAGTGCTGCAAGAACTGAGAAAGTGATAAGTCACCTGATGCAGGAATAGCTATTTACCACATCATTCTCTCTTCTCCTGAGTCTCTTACTGCTTATCACCTTTCCTTCTTTTTATTCAGGGTGTTCTAAAAAATCCGACATCATTTCGAAGTCTAATAACATAGCATAGTCAATTCTTACTCAAATTATCTCAAATTTGAACAAAATATGTAAAAGCTAACTAAGTTTAACGTCTAACTCTTTCTTCTTTTTTTTTTTCAGGGTGAAGAATAACATTCACAATCAATGAAAAGGCCAGGGCATACGTTTACTCAGACATTCACATTTCAATGATGTCAAATCATTTGAGACACCCCGTACTACCGTAGATGTATTTCTTCTTTTGAATCTATGTAGATTTTTACCACTGTACAACTTTGATCCTGCAGCACTGATTAAGTGCACGTACATGTAACACAACTATTATTTTATTTTATTCTCCAGGAAACAGTACAAGAGTAACTTTGCCCACTAGTTGTTAAATCTGCTTCGGATCTTAAACAGGCAGGGTGCCAAGCACAGGACTGCCTGTCCCCGAATATAATCAAAATAAAATTCTTTAACGATACACTGAACACACTTTTTCAAGCATACCAAACAAATACAGGTTTTCATTTAACAGTGTACAAGGCTACGAACGTAAGAAAAAGCAAACCCAAACAATATCCACATAAGTACAAATGAAATGACATAAAATTGAGAAATGATATGCAACTATGATCAATACTTTTGCTCAAAAGCTCTGGAATGCATGATAGCAAAATATGTGGTTTTATAGTTCTGGATGATATAATAATCTCGATCTTCATTTCAAATGTCTTGCTTAAATGAGTATTCATAGTACATCAACTTTTTGTCCACCCAGGATGTAAGAGTGTAGGCAGAGTATTTCTTCATAACCGCGTTGTATGTTTATACTAGAACGATGTCTGAAGAAAAGAAAATTAAAAACACAAGGAAAAATAACAGAAAAAAATAAACATGACAAATTTAATTCCAGTGCATGCTAGAAATGTTTACATAGCATTACAGTGTTCCTTCTGCTTTGAAGATGGTATGCATACTTTTTTATGTAACTTTTTATGCACAGCCAGATTCGGAATGGCTAATGATTAAGAGTCAATATCGGCAACCGAGAAACTGAATTTTGTAATTTTTATTTTCTCTTGTATCTATTTGGGATCTGAAATTGTTTCTTTAGAATGCAATATCTGCTTTTCTTGCGGTTTTGATTTTTGTTTTTACTTTGAAATCTCATCAAGTTGTCAGCATTAATTTCCTCATTCGTAAAGAAACAAAATCAAGGACTGATCCATAGATCCTATTCATTAAAGATGATTAATATTATTATTAAATAGATACATTCAAATGTTCATTCCAACATTAATGAGTTCAAGTCGAACTCATACTGAGTGCTGCCATAAGCGTCGCTGGCTCTGACAGGGAGAGAGGGCCCAATGGGTAGACAATGAACTCCCTGAGTGGCGGCAGAAATCTCTTTTAACTAGATCACCTCTTTGACTTGGTTCTTGTTTTGCTTTTTTAACAATTTCTGTTCTCATCATCATGATGAACCTGTTACACCAATGTTGGTGTGTAGGGCAGCTATAATGACTGGGTTCTTTTACAAGTCAGGGTTGTTAGCCCTGAGCTAAACCCCACTACCTGTTCTCAATCATCCCCTAATTCTCTCCATCCTCATAATTTTGTTTCGTCTATGTGGCAAGTTTCCAATGGTTATGTTCAGTTAAAGAAAGTAAAAATATGAAATACATTTTGGCTGCCAGAAAACGTAAATATGTTCACACAAACCATTCTCAAAGTGTGACATCTCCAGCTCAATAGCATCTAGTATACACGTTATAATTGGACAGACACCTCATTGTGAGACACCTGTATCTTAGACAGATATTTCATTGTCAGGAGATTTTTATTCAACAAAACAGAAAAAAAAATTAAAGTGCCATTTAGCAACAAGGTAAAACATCCTCAGCCACTTCTGATGGGGTAAAAGAGAGCTTATGACATGAACATTCCCACTCCACATTATACTAGTGGAACATGAATGCCCCCCAAAGAACATTTTTTTTCATTCTTATTAAATGTATTCTTATTTTTTTAAATATCCTTAACATCGAGCGTCATCAGTGGTGAAGTAATAAAGCTGCCAGACTTCCACCTACAGGTCATAGTTCGAATCTTAGTCTGCCAATGCTTTCAGGATATTCAACTTTACACAATTATGTTTCCCCCCCTCCCCCAAGTGTAAATTGGGTCCATGTACAAGCAGATGAGTGGGGTGGAAATAATGCTAGACATTAGCAGCATAAGTTGAAGAAAAAACAAAAACAACAGCTTCCCGAAACACATTTAAGTAGAATCCACCTAGAATACATTTTGGGACAAACAAATGTGAAAAATCAAGCATAAATTTCTTCAAAATACATCGCACAGGACTTCAATATTACTGAAAAAGTTACACATTGATCAGACCAAAACACAGACCTTTGGCAATTCATTCATTATGTTAGGAGGGAAGTAAATGAATATCAACCCTCTCTAAGATGGAGAAATAAGGCAACAATACTATAATATATACGTAATATGTGATTGTAATTGAAACTCAATATACGTTCAACTTTTGTAAAGGAAAAAAACCAAACACCCCCTCCCTCATAAAATTGAACACCTCTTTTTTTGTTAAGGCTTCTGAAAGAATTGCCCTTTGTGCATAGAGGATGTTAAAGTTGCTGAGGCTACCTAGTGCCAAGTGCCCAAGTTCATACTTTGAGCATGCATTTTTGCATTGAAATAAAAACTAAATAATTGAATTATCAATACTGCAGTCCTACATATTTCATCCTTTGGTACAAGCACTGCGTGATTGGCACTCTTCCTTAAGATATGTTAATTAAAAGGTATTCTGCACGATATGTTTACTAAAGACTTTTCCTAAAAAATAATATCATCATCACAATAATAAAAATGTAAATCTAGTGAGAACACAAAAAACCAACAAAATTTCATTAAGTCGAACATCTATATATATAATCATATATATATAATATACATATTTTTTTTAATATTAAAAGAGATCTCTTGTTAGATTAAATCAACAATGGCGATT
This sequence comes from Bullina lineata, assembly GCA_039654405.1. Taxonomy (NCBI): domain Eukaryota; kingdom Metazoa; phylum Mollusca; class Gastropoda; family Bullinidae; genus Bullina; species Bullina lineata. The sequence goes on along the minus strand of JBDFRD010578496.1, from coordinate 6,092 downwards.
CTGTATGTTATTATATCCAACCAATATCTGTCCCTATACCTTTAAAAAATATACCACAAACACTGTATCTCCAAGCTCTCAAACAAACTCATATTCTCATACACTGAAAGTAAAGCGAGATCATCAACTGTTAGTTACAACTAAAGAGACAAATATGATTGATTTACTAAAAGGCAATATATAGCAAGTGAATCTGTGAGTTTGACAGAATGTCAGTCCCCAAGACATTTGCATGTCTTCAATGCAAATAATAATGTCATTCCTTTATAGTTTGATTGCCATTATGTCAAGATGATTAGGTAATCAAATTAAATTACTTTCACCTCAGTCAAAAAGTATGTTAAATGAGAAACAAATGTACGCCACAAAATTTTATCTCTGAAATAGAATAAAAATCATGATGCAAAAACATTATTATATTATTTCAGGAAAACATAACCCCCCTTTTTTTTTTCCTCCCAAGTAAATCCCAGCCATCAACAAAACACCTCACTGCTTGCAACCACTGAATAGAGAATTCAAACAAACTTAGTCAAACATGGACAAAAAAAGCTCAGGTGCAGGCACCATCCTTCAACTGCCAAAGAAGTATATCTTACCAATGGTTCCAAAACAAATAACAAAAAAAAATCCTGCGCCTTTCTACTTATCGGTTATCTTTGCTATGTCACTTTAACAGCCCTCATCCAAATAATAAATTCTGCGCAACCAAAATTTATAAATAAATCATAATAATCCCGAGCATGAGTCTTCCGCGTTTGAAATCAAATTATCTTCAAAAGAAACAAAAAAAAAAAACTCAGCAGTAAGAAGACATTTTAACTTGTGGAGAGATCTTGAAGACACTGTGAGAGCCCATCTTCTGAAGAGTCAGCGAACCGTTCAATCTGGTAAGGCCTTTGAAGTTCAGGGGGCAGCCCGCAAACTCCATCCCAGTAGGCTTCATGGTAGCTGTGGGACTGAAAGAAAAAAAAGCGAAAGATACTTTGGGATTTTCGATTCAGCTTTACTTTTTTCTATTCTCTCTAGGACAATTCATTTCATTGTTTTCTTTGAGAATTGAATAGAATAGAACAGAATAGAACAGAACGGAATAGAATAGAACAGAATAGAACAGAACGGAATAGAATAGAATAGAACTAGAATAGAATAGAATAGAATAGGATAGAATAGAATTGAATCGAACAGAACGGAATAGAATAGAATAGAATGGAATAGAACAGAAACAGAAAAGAATAGAACAGAACTAGAATAGAATAGAACAGAATAGAATAGAATAGAATAGAAAAGAATAGAATGGAATCGAAGTTTTCTGTTTCAAAAAGATTCTTCTCCATGTCTGCTATAGCACTTTCAATATGTTATATTTCTCAGCTTTTTCTCGTGTTTGTGGAGTTTTGTAGGCGTAATTTCTTCAGGTAACTGAATTAGGAAATATAGCTGAAATAAACAAAATTTCCTATATTTTCAAATAAGTTTTAACAGTGAAGGTCAAGATATAATGCCACTAACTTAGCATTTTTTTGAGTGTTTTTACACAAAAGTATACAAAAAAACTTGAATGGATAAGTCACTGTCTGAAGAGACAGATACACAGTCAAACAAACAGACAGAATAAGATAATCTTTTTAATGGTGATCACCATTTCTACCTATTTTTATAAAAGGCTTTACTGTTTGTATTCATTCTTTTTAAGTATTGCTCAAATGTTTTATCTCCAAACAATAATCTTCAATTTCACTGTTGTCTGATTTTCAAATCCAATAAATTATCACGCCATTTCCATATATATCACAATCTTTTGTATCACACTTTGTACAATATTCCATTTGTATTCCAATACTTCCTACAGTAGAAGTAGTATCATTTGGCTACGACTACACTTCTAAATCTTTTGTGTCAATCCAAACTTCCTACAGTGTACCTACCATTTTGACATTCCTTTTCCATGTTTTATTGCACCTGCCCAAACAAATGGGACAAGACCTGGTCATGGCGAAGCCTCCACACTCAGGACAACCAGCAGAGAACTGGCTGTCATACCAACACTTGTTACACCTACAAACAGAATATTGTATATTATGTTGTACCAATACTTATTACACCTACAAACAGAATATTGTATATTATGTTGTATCAGCACTTGTTACACCTACAAACAGAATATTGTATATTATGTCATACCAATACTTATTACACCTTACTTACTTACTTTATCTGTCCCCTACTCTACCTTTCGGTGTATGGGTTTATCTTAATGATCCCTTCCCAGGCCATCCTGTCCTGACATTTCCTACTTCCTTCGGTGAAGGTTAGATTTCTTACTTATTACACCTACAAACAGAATATTCATTGTATTATGACAATTCCAGCACTTGTTACACCTACAAACAGAATATTGTATTACACGTCGGAAAGTTACTCTTATTATAGTATGATTCGTGACCCACTGACTTTCAAGCTTGGTTTAGAAAGAAAAAGTCCAACAAGCAAAGTTGAATGATTAATCCAACTACAATAAATTACAAACATAAAAGCAATCTAAAAAGGCCATTCTCTAGAATTCTAGAGAATGGCCTTCTTTTACATGTTCATCTTCATTAAAGCACGCAGAAGTTTAAATTTTCAGATTTGTCAATTATTAAAAAAAAAAAAATAGACATTTTAGACATCTGGACTCACAAGTGGCAGGTGTCAATCTTTCTCTGATAAGGCTCTGACTTCATCATTTGCTCCACCTCTTCCTTGGGAATGTCGTGACCCTGTTTGCTGGTGTCAAAGTCGCAGAAATACACAGAGGCCCGAGGACCTTGAAGTACTTCATCTGTTCAGTTTACAAACGGAGACATGAGACACTTAATGAAAAAAAAGCAAAACGATTGATAAGGGAAGGAAAATTATGAATTCTTATTTTTTTTCCTCTTCTACTAACTCAGTGGGAGTCCTGATACAGGTGTTTTTCAACCTACATTACCAAACTAACTGTTTCATTTGTAGCCGTTAGTACCATTTTCATGGTATTCCCAAACTTGCAAGCATCTCTACACTCTGTTTTCATGTACTTTGTAGTACTGTCAAAGAATGAGATGGTTGGGAAAATTATTTGAATCATATTCTAAAACTGAACTCTTGATCAATTTATTCTTATATTTAAATCCACTTAAATCCACAATTGTGAATGAAAAGGGTGTAAAGTATTCACAGAGATAAAAATCCTGCTACTAGAACTAGCTACGCAGTAATTCTGTTCTAAATGACTAATCTAAATGCCTGGCATTTAAATAAAAATCTTTATGTCAAGCAGAGGAGATAATTTAAATAAATAAAGACTACATTATGCTACTTGCTGCCCTACACACCAACATTGGTGTAACAGGTTCAAGATGATGATGACATTATGCTACAATGTATTCGACGAACAGTTAAAAGCTCCTAAAAAAAATGTGCAAATTAACTAACCATCGGACTCATTGTTTGTGTTCGCCACCTCCATAGCCTCATCATCGTTCGCGTCTCCATCTGCAAATCCTTCATCCCCTATGCCTTGAGATTCTGCATCCATTTCTGAACAGACAGTCCACTACGAAGAAACAACACTGCTACCTGTATTCAAACAAAAGAATTACTGAGGATACCGCTAGAAAAAATGTCTACAATTACAATACCATGCATCATATCACAGCAAAAAATAAGCCTCACTTGGGCAAGTGCAACTGTAAAGTAAAGTTCCTTCAAAGCAAGAGGCCCATAGAGCCAAAGCTTATCCAAGTACAGTGTACTTCTTTGTTTAAAATAATTCCTGCATATGATTTCACTTTAAAGAGACAACCCAGTAACTTGATGTGAGTGCATTTTAAACTGAAAATAGAGAGAACTGAAGAGAGGACCCAGGGTTGTATTTTGGTCAAATACAAGAAACAAAAAACCGTAACCCAATCTTGAAGCATGATGAAACTACTCAATGATGATACTATGCCAACATTTCCCCACAATGTAATTCATTGACTCAAGTAGAGGTTCAAATGTGCTCATGAGACCACAATAATAGGTAGGCTTTAGTACTAAACTTGAAAATACAACTATATTACATTAGTAGTAGTAGTATTACATTAATACATTTTATCTAAATAGTCCCACTCTACTTTCTTTAATTTCCTTTTGACATGTTCATTGAATTTTTAAATGGATTTGAGTGCTTTTTTCTTAGAAGATAATAACCGTGCACATTTAGAATACTGCATATTTAGATAAACTTCACCTTTTTCCCACAGTGTTCAGCACTGAAACAAGAAGATCAGTTGTCACTTCCAGCTTATAACTGTGATGTCTCAGGCTTTGAATTAGGCTTGATTAGTCTGATGGGTTCAAGGTGTAATAAACAGTTGAAGTGAGAAACTTCCAATAGTGAAAACACATTTTACAAATCATCAATATATTGCCTTGGTCATAGCTTTTAAAAATAGTATTCACTTATATTCATACCCTAAATATCACCCTCAATTAGAGACACAGATCAATTACATACTGACAAGACAAGTTACATTCTCTCTTGCAGTACAGTTTGTTCCACAGCGATGCCCTCAACAAATCAGATAAAATAAAAGTCCTGCAAAACCCAAAAAGCCAGAACTTTCATCCCTCTTTTTAACTCTTTTAACAGTGTGAGGTGGAACAGATACAAGATTTATCTTATAAAGATAGAATACTGTGTGAAAAAAAGAGAGAAAAAAATTGTGTGTTTGATGCATATAGGGAGGAAAAATACCAGACAGAACAATCAAGATTCTGACTAACAACATTCAGTCTGACAAATTAACTACTCAGCTGAGACTTACAAACAAATAAAAAGCCTCCTTCAACAATTTGCAAAACACATGCTATGATGTCATCAATTTTCATCGACACTGAGTTGAATAATCTTGATCAAATTTTGGAGGTATTCTGACAATCTGTTTTTTAATCCATATTGTGTTCTCGTTCACGTATAACGATGGCTGCCGATTTCAATTTTCTATGTACCTAGCAATCTTCTTTTTTTTTAACGTGCACAAAAATTGAAATTTTATATTAAAAGATGGACACATCGAGTAGTGAGAGAAAAGAGACTTAAATTATTTTAAAAGAATTAAAAAAGACCATTTTGTAAATTATCTTTGAAGTGTTGTATGAAGCTGATAGATTCAAATAACAGAGATGTTCATGACAATGAGTGGACAAGAACTACAATCAGTAGAAAGATGAGGAGTACCAAGTCTGTAAGTTTTTTTTTATCTGTCTAGATATTTCTCTAGATCTAGATATCTCTCTGTTAATTTCAAGAGAGATCATTGTCTGTCTTCAGGATCAGGATTAAAATCAACAACTCAAAAATAAAAATAATGATTCACTGATAGCTCTAATGGTAATATGTTGATGGGGATTGCCTAGAAAAAATAGGAGCTGATTCATTGGAAAAGGGTCAAGCAGCTAACATCTTATGACACTGCCAAGATTCAGCGTTTACATTTTTCCAGCCACAACTTAAATCAGTCAGTTTCTATCCATACTGAGTGAGTTTGTGTCAGGAGAAACTAAAAGCACTTCAAATTTGAAAGTAGATAGCAGACAGGGTTTAGTGTTTCAAATGGAGCTAGAGTCTAGTCTAGATCTAAATCTAGTAATGTTATAGGAGGCCAGATAGACAAGAACTGTTCATTATAGATCTATCTATGTGAAAGTTGAAAGAAATCAGAAACATTGCATTCCTGGCAATTCATTCATAGATCATTTCTATGTAGGCCTTGAAATCTAGATCTATACGAAGATAGAAATGGTGTGGATTTGTCTTCTCCAAGGATAAATGAACAGATCGTTGGAAGTCCCTATCTAGATCTAGTCTCCGATGCCCGTGGAATTGGAAGTCGATACAGTTTTATGACTGATTAGGCACTAACATTTTAAAATGACCATGCCTGTGATTAGTTCTAGATCTATGATACTTAGATTTATTCGCATTCAAACTAGGCAACGGTTTTTGGGAGGATTTCCGAACGCGGTGGCATTGCAAGAATTCAATTGAACTTCGCTCACTAGTGCAATCCTTACTAAAATAC
>JBDFRD010578385.1:0-17411 GCA_039654405.1 Bullina lineata | reverse complement strand
ATAGAGCCGAAGCCCATCCTGGTTTCCAAGCGGAACAGATATTTTTAACATCATCTCCAAGACAGGACGCTAGTCTGCCGTAAATTTACTCCCCTGCAGAATAATGCCACTAACAAATTTGCACAATGTGATACCTGTATATGTAAGGGTATTAGACAGAAAAAAAATTACCGTGTGTGCTCCGTATTAGCGAACAATGACAGGTAATTCGATCTTATTCTTTTAAAAAAAAACTATGGAAGGGCCATTACCGCATGTTCACAAACTAATTACAGTAAACCGGGTTATTTCCCCTGCTATTATGTTCATGTTTCTGAGATGGAACAGAACTCGGAAAAGCATCGCCTTCAGTTTGGCTTCAAGGGTGACAATATAAACTCTTTGTAATTCTAAGCCGTAAATCACAAAATCGCACAGCCTGTGCAGGAAGCAGTGAATATTTCAAACTCTGCCGTACTCTCTCGTAGCCTACCTTTTGTAAGCTTAGCATCTGTTCGATATTTTTTGTCCTATTTTTCAATAATGAAGAGGCTTTTTTCATCTTTCTTGTGCTATCTACTTCATAAAGTTACTAATCAATCGCCCCAGCGGTGTTAAAAATGGAATACTGGTAAAGATGAATGCTGACTTAGCGAAAACTTCCCGCATGTTTAACCAGGGCCTAACTTCCCGTAGAAGTCCGTTCCTTTTGCTGCCGTCATTTATTAGGCAAAAGCTGATGTAACTCACGCACAATGTAATCTCACAGTGACCGGATGCAGCACGTGCAAGCATGGGAGTGCCTGTCGTAAGTAAGTAAGTAAAGTTCCTTCAAGACCTAGGAGGCCAATAGAGCCGGAGCTTATCCAGGTTTCGGTAGCGTGAAGTGGAACAGATGATTTTTTACTAAATCTCCTAGACAGGACGCTAGTGTGTCGTAGGCTTACTTCCCCAGGAGAATATGCCGGTATCCAATTCGCACCTGGGCGGGGAGAGGAAAATGGTGTAAAGTGCCTTTCCCAAGGACACAACATGGTCACCTCCTGGATTCGAACCCTGGACCCTTGGATCAGGAGTCCAACGCCGTAACCATTCGGCCACCACGCCACGTGTCTGCCGTGGCATATTCTTAATAGCACCGGGTGGAAGAAAGTTCAGGGTAAGGATATCATCTGCAACCAGAGAACTGTTCTAATTTCAATTTTTTTATTATTGAATTTGTAATTTAAAATTCTTTGTCGTATCGGTTATCACTCACTTTTAAGTTAACATAATATATTAAAACGCATTCTTAGTGTAACATATCCTCTCCGAATAAAACAGAATGTAGATTTATATGTCACCTTTACTTCATAAAACCCTCATTCATAGTACATTCATACATTTATTGAAGCAAACATAGAATACTATACACAAACACACACACAAACACACACACAAACACACACACACACACACACACACACACACACACACACACACACACACACACACACACACACTAAAAGTATGTGTATGCTATTCAGAAGGTATCTGTATGTTTTTCCTGTCAATTGCTGTCCAGTTTGCAAAAGAATTTCTACACAACAAACTATCCCTACACTTTTCAGATGTGTTTGTGCTTCTACACTTTCTTGATATGAAAATTTCGACTCATGATTCAAGTCTTCAAAAAAGGTTTGACCATCCCTTCATCTGATTTGTTTTTCCTTCCGCAGATCTTAGCGATTGCACTAACTTTGTACCAGGTCTATGAGGAGATCATGGAGTATAGGAGATCTCAGAAAGCCCACTCGGTAAGAACTTGTGGAATCCTCAAATAGAAATAAATATTGCATTTTTGATCCTTTTAAAGACATTTTGTGATAAAGTAATTCCAGCCCCAATTGATATTTTAACCCTGGTCTTGCACGCCCCACGTCGCCCGCTCAGCTAGCCCAAGTCAGTTGGGTCTATGCACCGGGTAAGCAGTGTTTACAAGCAGGGCAGACCATGATCTACCACAGTACCTTTTTTGTACAAATACAGGCAATCATCGTGTATATATTTTGATTTTATGAGAAATGTGTTTTGTTCATTTAAAAAGACATTTTTCACAAAAATCAAAACATAAGAATAAAATGAGAAAGAAGAAGGGGAGAAATAATGATCTTATAAAAAGCTTACCTTTTTTAATCTATGTGAATCACCACCATATCCAACCAATTCGAATTCCAACAAAGTTTGAACAAATGTAAGAATGAACACATGAAAATAAATAGTAATTTCTATTTACATCCAGTCTCATATTGCATAAAGAGAAAACATTCCACAGAAGTAAACAAAAAAACAAAAAAAAACATCAGTTGAGGGCAACGAATTGCCCAATGCAAGCAGCCCAGCATTGTTATTTATGTGAAGAAACCCATGCGATGCTTAGATCTCGTGACACTGACCTTTCCGTACAATTTTAGCAATCTCAACTCTGATTGGCAGCTGGTTTTTGTATACTAAATTTTGATTGGTCATTTATTTTTAGTTTGGGGAAGGCACCTCGTCCTGAGGCTTTATAAAGTAATGTTTATTTTTAGACGATGTGGAAGAGCCTGCAGACGAAAATACTCGGGTTCAGCAGGAGGCGCTTGAGCGGGCTGGCCGAGTTTACTTGGTACTCACAGCCGGCGCGGGGTTAAGTTTGCTGAGAATACTCGGCGAGAGCAGGACCAGGGTTAAGTCTTCACGAAACTAAATTATATTTCAAATAGTCCTGATAAGTTGTTTTACAGTTGTACGTTATTTCATTGAGACATGTAAAAATCAAATTTGACATATTTGTTTTCACTCCCCCATTAAATCTGACCTTAGTATTTATAATTCCAATAATGTTAATCAATCTCTGTGTCTTGAAAGTGTAAAACCTATTAGGGATTAAGTAATAGTTTTTGATGTTTGAAGAGAAAATTAAGTGGGGCATTGAAAATTACAGATCATTTTTGAGGATAAGTGGTTAAATTTGTATTCATTTCTTTTTTTTTTTAAATTGGTGATGGTGAAAAAAGTTCTTTTCCTCCTCATTTTCTTTCTATAGGACATGGAAGCGAAGCGGAAAGCAGAAATTGAAAGAGATTTGGAATACTGCCACCCTCAATGGCCAGAAGAAAGAAACTTTTTGGAGTCTGAACTAGGAGAAACAGAAAAATTGCGGCCAAAATATTTTAGTGACTATTGGTAAGTGGCCTGTCATTATAGGTCAAGGCCTGGGTGAGGCAAAGGTTGCCTTTTGGTCTTTATGTTCATGTTCAAAGTTACTTTGGCTCAGAGGAAGAGAATTAGGACGCTGTTGCAAGATGAAGGAGTGGAATTCACCTCCTATCCCCCTTGTCGAAATAACCATACTGAAATGGCAAATGTCGCGTGCTTTGTTTGTTTTGTTTTTTCCCATGACATGTGTAACAGATACTTTTTGTATTTGTCATCTCCAGGAACCTTTTTGACTGGCTGTGCTATTTGATGCTGTTTGTGTGTATTGCTACACATATTGCTGACATCATTTCACACTCAGACAGCTTGGCTCGCATCCATATTCGTTTCATGACTGTCACTGTCATCATTTTGTGGCTTCGTCTAATGAAGAATGCTCGAGCCTTTGCTTGGATTGGTGAGACCTTCTGCTTTCTGGTAGAATTATTCATAATTTGGGATGTGGTGAAGTAAATGAATGCCAGTTCAGTTTTTCAACTTCATTTTTGAATTTCCTAGTAAAAAAGTAAAGTTCCTTCAAGGCCTTTAGGCCAATAGAGCCAAAGCTTATCCCGGTTTTGGTAGCGTGAAGTGGAGCAGATGATTTTTACTTCATCTCCTAGACAGGACGCTAGTCTGTCCAATTTGAATTTCATGCCTAAGAATAAAAGTACTCTTTGATGGCTGATGTCCTTGGTTGGACTGAGGTGGCTGTCGTCATTAAGTAAATGTGGCTTTTCAGCTAAAACTCAAATTTCTTGATGTATTGCTTTGACATAATTGTTTTTGATCCCACCAACTTGGTGACTAAATAGCGTGTTTCATGCTGAAGAGAGGCTATAGATTTAATATTGAATTAGTAGTTAAGTATTAACTGGCTTCTGTGGATAAGTCTTATTTTATTATTTTATTGTGGTTTTTCCCAACATACTGCTGCAAGTTCCATTTTTCGATTCATTTTTCGAGTAGTATTATTAGTCACTCTTTTTGAGTTACACTCACTTTGATACCTTAAGCAATTTTGCACCACTTACATTAGGTTCCATATGTCATCTCCTAATGACAATATCACTGGATCAATGAAGAAAACAATCTGGAATTGTATGATTATCGGGGGGGGGGGGGTGAGTTCTTATTTTCAAAGTAAGCTTGACAGAATAGATGGAGACACTGGTGGAAGAAGAGAGTGGGCGATGTTTAGTGTATGGGTGGAGTTACTTGAAAAAATATTTGTAGACAACTAGAAGAGGAGAAGAGGCGTGAAAGTGCAAAGCAAGCTGCTCCTGTGTTGTGAGATTACTAAATGTTTGAGAAATTTGAATAGATTGTTTAATTATTTTCAAACTGATTTTGTATCTCCCAGGGCCCTTTATTGTGATGCTTGGTCATATGCTGAAAGATTGCTGCAGATTTCTCTTCCTCTACATGGAGTTCTACATTCCCTACTGTAAGCTTTGCATGAGGATTCAAAAGATTTTTTATGGATTATTTTAAAAAAATATCTTTGCTATAATCTGTTTTGTTACATTTACAGAAACAAAGCAAAAGTAGAAGTATCTTTTTGTGTCTTTTTTTCCCCCATGGGTTCTGTAATGCTAACTGGGTTCCTTCAAAAAGGGGTATGCATAACTGGGCCCTTTGCCAAATCATTTCTGACATTTCAATTGATGCTTCGTGGTCAAGAAACAAAAAATCTTTAGAGCTAAGAGCTACTAATTTACTGAATTTAACTTTAATAACGGCAAGAGTCAAAAGGTTGAAAAGTCAAAGGTCAGATTTTAGTGGTTTCAGTGACCACAGGACTGCTATTTGTCAGTCTGAGTCACCTGTTTCCCTGGGTTAATAAAGAGAGTTTATGCTAAAAGCACATTGTTAGATATATGTATCAGCGTCTCATGGCAAGGATTTAATGTGGATGTTTCTTTGACATTGCGAATTTAAGAAACATGTACACATTTGAGGTAGTAACATAAGGAAGTACTACATGTACATATATGTTATGTCATCATCAAAACAGGAAAGATTGGATCCTCAGACGTATTCTCTTTCTGACTTAAGATTCATGATTCAGTAAATGAATTAACGAGATTTGTATACCAGCTTTCACATAGTTTATGTTTTATGCATAATTTCAGTGGCAGCTTTTTGGATGATATTTGGTGGAACCAAAAAGTCAGAAACGGATTCTACACCTGTGCAAGTTGAAGGATATGTCTATCCAGGTCAAACATTTTTCAGTATGCTGAGACTAACTTTGGTAGATGACTATGATTACGATGTAAGTATGAAAGCATTGTACACAAGACCTGTATTTAGACATCATTCACTTTTTCATTGCTTGTTTGTTGTTTATTTATTTATTTGTTTATTCTTATTATTCATTCATTCATTCATTTGTTTATTTATTTGTTTATTCATTGATTTAATTACTTGATGCATATAAGTGAATGATATGACATTGATTTCAGTAAACATGCACATTATTTTTCTTAATGTGGGCTGGTATTTTGCTTCGTCCATATGTTTAATGATGAGTAGCAAACCCTGTTGACGTACAAACTGAGAAGTGTAGAGAAAAACTGAGCTGCCTTATAACTTTTTTAAGCTGTAGAAAGAGTGATAACGCCATGCTTAAGAATTCTGTTATTTCCTTCCTTCACAGGGCATGCATAAAATTGACAGTATTATGACAGATCTCCTACTTGCAACTTGGTTCATCTTCTCTTCCATTCTCTGCTTGAATCTCTTCATTGCCCTTTTGTCAGACACCTTCCAAAGGTAATGTTGCTTTGATGTTGCGTTGCTATTGTATGCAATCAGTAGCAAGCTCTTACTTCAGTTATTTATAAAATTTAGTACCTTGCCTTCAGCAAAATGAGATATACGAGTTACATAATGTTGACCCATTGAGTAATTTTTGCTGTAACACTAGATTTGCTTCGTGAAGCTGGTTGTTATATTGGGGTAAGCTTCAAAGGAAAACCTCAGTTTTTGCGTTTTTTCACAAAGGACGTTGTGTTTCAGAAAATATCTGTATTTATGCTGAAAATGGAAAATCCAGTTGTGGTTTTTTTTATGCCACAATAAATGTTTATATATCAATGGTTCACATTGCGTTTTTAGGGACTTTCTCTGATTTATTAATGATTGTGATGTCAAGGTTGAGAAGAGAGTCACACATGATATCAACTAAGAAAATAGGCCACAGGTGTTATAAAACTTACCTCCACGTAAAATCAGGATAGGAAACATTTCGCACCAAGAACTGAAGAGTTGTGGCATGGGAAACTGCTACGCAGGAGAACAAAAATAATATAATCTTTTAAAGTATAGATGTAAGGCAATTTGTTCTTTGTGCGTCAAAACTTGAGCAAACAACTTTATTTTAGTGAGCTTTGAACCTAAGTGATGTTTTTATTTCAGATTTAATAAAGTAGATCCAGATGAGTAGACCTTTAAATAAGTGTTATCGTGGCTGAATTATTAGGCTGCTAGCCTTGCAGTCAGAAGTCTTCGATTCAAATCCTGACTGGTCAGTCCTGGCGTTAGTTCCCTGGAAAAAACAGTTTACATGATTTTGTTCACTCAAGTGCAGAGTGGGTATGAGCATATGCTGCTGGAAAAGTAAACTTTTGATGGACTAGTGCTCAGTCTACAAGGTGATGTCAAATTATCTTTTTTGCTTCGTGCTGTTGAAACCAGAATAAAATCCAGCTTATTGGGCCACACTGGCCTTGAAGGAACTTTACTTTACTTAAGCCCTTATAGAGCACCTTTTCTTCTCTCTCATCAACAGAGTGTATGACAATGCCCAAGCCAATGCTGTTATGCAAAAAGCAATCACCATACTGAACATCTGGGAAGGGATTAATGTGAATAGAAAGGAACGCTTCTTAGCCTTTATTACAAGCGACTGCTCTCCCCTTATTGACGACTATGATGATGATATGACTCAAGCTGGAGAGGAAGATTTGAAGAAAGTCACAATTCAAATCAAGGTTTGCCTATGAAAAAAAAAGCTCTAGTTGTGATTGATATCTTTGATATCACCAGTGAAGCAGAGAAAGAAGTGATAAATATCACTTTGTTGTTGAAATTTCTGAGTAATACTTCGTTCTAACTCATCAGTGATTATGTTTATTGTTCTTCATTTTGTCAATACTTTTCTTCATAGAAGTGTTTGTTTGTAAGCATATTTCTTTGTATGTTACTTAAAGTGGTAACAATATGGCATGCAGATTGCCTCATAAATTATTACAATTTTTAAACATACAGTACTGAAAAGCAGTGCTTATACAGGCACATAGCGCACATAAAATCATGATTTTGTTGGTTCAAAAGACTGAAATGAAGTGAAATAAACTTGTTTATGTTTTCTGTTGAACACAATGCCCATCACAAAACTGTTCTTGTTGAGTTTTATAACGCAATGCTCTTATATGTGTGCTTTGAAACATTAAAAAAAAAACACCTACTAAGTGTGGCACATTGAACTGATTCACATTTATTTATTGCTTTGGTGTTCAATATACTAACAAAAACAAATTGTGTGCAGCAACAATGCTTGTAATGCACTAAATCTAATCCATATTAACTTTGACATTGATTGAAATTGTGGCTGAATTGATAAAAAGGAGTTTGTATGAGGTCAGTATCGCACTATTTCACCATGAGCACTTAACAAGAACATTTATCACTTGTTAACAAGCTCAAATATGAAACAATGCACTCAATATTGTTTGTAGATTGTAGACACCGGTGTGGTTATTATTGTAATATTTATTTGATTTCATATAACGGGGATGGGTTTTTTTTTTGTCACCAAGAACGTAAAACTTAAAAGAAAACTCGAGTAAATAAATCGACTCAAAATCAAAATAGTGTAAAAGCAACTTCAGGGTATAATGAATGAATTAGTAAATTTTTACTCAATTCAACAAGTATAGCATTCAGAACGACATGCATAAGAATAACTATTCCAGCTACAAACGTAGAGCAAGTGTTAATTTCACTTCTCTATTCATTCAGTGTGGACAGCTGTTATGTCTTTATCTTCTTCCCCTTTATAGCTTGACATAAACATACTAAATGATTTTACAAGCTTTACGCCTTTTATGTGATGATTTATTCAAATATTGTACTGCACAAGAGGGAAAAATACTTCTTTTGTGTTTGTTTTCTTTATTTTTCCTAAGTATTTCATACATTCTTACAGCCATATTAATTTTAATGTAGATGTGAGTGTTCAGAGGTGTGATTTAACACTGTACTTCATCTTTATAAAAATGAAAATGTTCACAAAGATTGTGTGTGCTGTTTCAGGTTCTTTGTTTATTTGTTTTCCTTCAAATTGCTTGAAAAGAAATATTAAAATATCGTTACTCGCAGGAAAATCTGGATAACTTTCAAGAAATGTTCAGACTTCAATTTGGAGACCCAACTTCACCCTCATATGTAAGTATTCATTTTTGTTTTCCTTTTTTGGAAATCTTATGTCTCGAATTGAGCTGTAGATAACAGTTAACCCGAAAACTCATTCTTCCTTTTTTATGGTTTGTTGGAGAGTCAAAGAGCATTGTATTACCAACAGTGTCTTTGTAGATAATTATTTTTAATTTACTAAGTTATTTTCAGCTGAGCTTGGATGACAATTACTACAAAAATTTATATTGAAATTAATGATAAGTAGTAGTATTTTTTCAAAGCCATCTTCTTCATAAAAACCGAAGAAGTGAAGAAGAAGTTAAAGTAAATGATTAAACACGTTTTTAAAGTGTTTGCTTTGTTTTGTGGTAATTCTTTGTGATTGTTAATAGCATGCACTTTGAAAGTTTGACAACATAATGTAACAAAGGAATTGAAGATTATCATGAACTATTTACACTTTTTTGCTACTAATCCTTTGTTTATGTTGTTATATTCTGCATTGGGTGAAATTTATTTTTCCCCTTCATAAAAACAAAGTGGGTGTATTTTTTAATTTAAAACAAAACTTCATGCAATATACATCTTCATAAGATAAGTTAACCAATGCTAATGACACTGAGAGTAGTCTATTGTCATTTTGCATTCACATCTGGCACTTACAATTTACTGTGGCCATCCTAGTTATTGAATGAAATTGAATAGAACATAGCCTTTTCATTACGCAGGAGGCATAAGATATTGCAGACCTTCCAATCGTCCCAATTTTTCCGGGATTGTCCTGGATCGAACGTTCAAGTCAAACCCTCAATATAAGGGCTAAAAGTAACCGGATTTGAGAGTTTTCGCATTTTGCAGTGATAATCGGTAATTTGCGTTTACCACCCACTTCGCATTTATTATTTTCTTTTCTCTAAAAAATGTATTTCAAACTGTGTGTATTTGTATGCGCATAACATTCCCTCTCTCCGAGTATTGTGTCCCTGATTTGATTTTTTTATGTGCAGACTAGAACGAAAAATCATAAAAAAGATTAATCTGAAAATAGCCAAACATACAATTATTTGACTTTGGTCTCAAGAAGTTCATGATATAGTCATCACAAATTTGACTTGGAAATAAGATGAATGAGGAAAGGAGTTGCGTTATAATATGAATATACTGTGATGAGAAATGTCAGGAAGACGATATGAATGGTTAATCACATAGGTGTTGTTGAGATGAGTTTATTTGTAAAATAATATGTCAGAATAATGGACACTCAAATTGCATTGGCGAACAGATCGGAGTATCTTTTCCTGTGACTGATTTTAAAAAGAGTGATGATCTCTTCATACTTTTTAAATATACCTGTTATATTTTGGCTTAATCCTAACCTGATGGAAGTTGATTTTCTTTGAAAATGTTATTTTTCTCCAGGTAATGCCGTTTGAGTTAGTTAACAGAGTTAACTCAAAATCTCTTCTTTTGTGTCAATTTATTGAAGTCTATCCTGAACATATGCTGTTCTCGCAGGGTCTTGAGTATCGGAACAATGGTCATGGAGGAGGTGGTGGAGGAGGAGGAGGAGGCGGAGGCGGAAGAGGAGGAGGGAATGGAAAAGGAGGAGGAGGAGGCACCCTGGTTTCCATGAACAAATTTGAATCAGAAATGGGAGAACTACGAGATGAGTTTCAATCAATGAAAAACCAACAGGAGGATATGTCCGTGAGGCTTCAAAGGGACATGAAATCTGTCAAGTCTATGCTACGCCAGCTGCTAGGGAAACCACCTTCAGGTATCAATTTTTATGATTTTGTATCTTGGCCTACATTTTATATTTATTCAGTGGTATTTTCCTTGCTTTTTTTCCTTTTGCGTGGGAAAATTTGGTATTTTAAGTACCTTATGTGCAGCAAAGTATGCAAAGAACTACTGACTGATGATGAACTTATAATTTAGCTTATTTTATTTCTTACAATGATAATTTTTTTTAAATCCTGATGAATTGTAATTATTTCAATTTCTTTTAAATCAGTGTTCTTTTTCATTCATGTCTGTCTCACATAAAATTATGTAGTGCTTTCAACGATATATTATGATAAAGATCTACCTTGGCAAAAAATATATATATATAAATTAGAAATTGTTTCGAAAGCAATGAAGCCAAAAATGCTTTTTCAGTCATTTTTCCACTGCTTTTGAGTGGAACTTGTAACAACTATGAATATTTACTATTACTAAGGACAAAATATCAATTAATTGTTTTGCTTTGTCATCTTTAATACATAGATGAAATAAGTGCAAGTTATGTGCATAAGCTCATATTCTTCCTCAGATTTGATGGCCTTTACAGAGGAGACTCATGTGGAACCAGCAAGGTGATTGATCATTTAGCAAAAAAAGAAGCCGGCTTTTAAAATACAATTAAAGTATTGTAGATGAACAATTAAGGTGCCCTCACTGTACTATGGTATTAAAATGTTTTGTGCTGCAGAGTTATTTGTCTATTATCATTCTTCTCATTTGGTAGCCGCATTGTAACTCAGCACTTAAAAGTGTATGTAGATGCATGAACATTTTGAATGTTGAAATTGAGCATGCAAAATCCATAAACTACATATTGGTGTCACATGATATATATTGTCACAGTAACCACTTGTATGAAATTGTAGTAATATTCTCATCAGAGTAATTCCCAATGACAAGATTTTATGAAGCCAGGTGTGAGTGCCACAGGACAGTGTTCATGTTTAGTCTTGTAAACTAACAAATTATGAATGTTTATCTTATGATGATGCAACAAGGCATGCAAGAGAAGTTTTCAATGCACTTTTTTTTTTTTGACCAATACTATTTCATTGATGTATATTTCGAAGCTGAGAAGTTACTGAAGCTGCTTCTCATAATATAAACACAGAAGCATTATTCACATTTTTGGCTACAATCAGGGAGCTAACACCATTGTCAAAGATGAAGAGGAAAAAGAAGAAGCAGCCAGTCAGTCAAGGTCCGGATATTGAGACTTTAGAGCCTGCTTCATCTGAATCATCAAAGCATGCTTGTAAGTATTGGACGATTATGCCTCTTTTTTTTCTTTTCTTGTTCTTGGTCTTATTCTTCTTATCCTAATTTGTCAATGCTACGAGCCATTTGTACTCAAAAGACTTATTGCTGATGATGGGGATTTTCAGGCAGAATATATTTGATTCTATCTTCAGTATGGGTGGAACGTTGGTCAAATTATTAGAGCATAAGACTCCTGATCCATGGGTCCTGGGTTTGAATCCAGCGGCAACAGTGTTGTGCCTTTGGGAAAGGTGCTTTACCCCGTTTTTTTCTCTCCCAACCCATTTGTCAATTGACATATTCGGCATATTCTGCTAGGGAAGTTAACCTATGATAGACCAGCGACTTGTCTAGGAGATGATGTAAAAATCATTTTATCCACTTCACGCTACCAAAATTGGGATAAGCTCTGGCTCTATGGAGCTCATAATCTTTGAAGGAGCTTTACTTTTTTTACTTTACTGTCTTCAGTATGAAAGAGTTACATGTAGATGAGCATCTTTTTCTCATTCCTTGTTTTTAATTAGTAGCCAAATCTCATTTTTCTTCATAGTTTTGAGAAGGAATGCGTTAAGTTTGTTTTCTTCTTATACTAACAGTAAAAAGATTTCTTCATATGTTGCTCTCACGCTTGGTAATTATCCTATACTTTTTTCCAAGCTTTTATTTTTTTTTTGCCTGCTTTTACAGATAAAAGTTGTAGTGTTGCAGCAAAGTATTGCATTATTTTCGTCATGAGAGGTTTTTAACTCGTTGAATACTTATATAGACCTCAACACAAGTGAAAATGATCGATAATAATAAAGCCAGCAAATTTTTTGTTTTGGTCTCCATGCCTAGCGTGAATTTTCCATCATTTGAAACGTACAGAGTGAAAGAAACAATTCTTTTTGGTCGCAGTGGACACATATATCAGTCCTTGATGGTGCATGTTCCTTCAGTATGATTCAAGAAAATGCATGATGTAGTTGGAAGTGTTTTTCACTGTTTAAAAATGATGGTCTTTTTTTTAGATTTTAAACTACCTCAATCTGATTGCCATATAGATTATCAAGGTTCCATAAAATTCAAATGGGGAAGAAAAGGAATAGTTGTACTGTAGAATTTTTAGTTGCACCTTTTACAGTTGCCATAAACCAACGGAGTGCGTAGATTTAGAAACATATAATGGTAATCCAGAGACAGTGTTTCTCACCCACCTTTAGACCTTGAGTAACATTGTTGTCATGTTTATTTTTTTGTTTGCATAATGTTTATGCCATAGGTGTTGTCTAGTCATTTTCCTTAGTCATATCTGTATTTGCATCCGTTGAACTTTGTTGTTGCTTTACTAGTGATTATACTAGACCATGTGTTCCCCCAGCTGTTCCATTGCTGGAGATTGACTCAACGGAATTCTCTGCTGCAGCATTCCCTGACCTGACACAGTCAGTTCAGCCAAGGGCTTTTGATGTCATGCTCTCCCCAACCACTCACATACAACAACACGTAAGAGAATAATGCGTGAGAAAAGAACGGTGATAGAGCATACTGTATTTTGTTAACATTTATTTTGCAGTGAGTTTAAGTTGCCTCTATATGTAGTAATGAGTTCATTTTTTATTATAATAATAAAATGTTTGAACATGTTTCAAGCACATTGCAAAAAAATCAATAGAGTACACTACATATTAACTAGTTTAAGGCCAAGAACATACAAAGTTAAAAAATAAATAAGAGTAACTGTTTTATTTGCCAACAGATGTAGAAGCGTTTGTTTGTTTGTTTTTTTAATCATAATAGAAATATTATATCTATTATATGCTGACAGAGGTTTTTACTATATAACGTTGTATTCTTTCTGTTCTACTAGGTGTATAATGTTTAAGTGATTCATAGTTAATTTTCTTGTCTCTTATACATCCATCACTTGATAGATATATACAACATAAATAAAAGTAATGAGCATTTTTTTTATATCCACTAATACTAGTTAGCACATTATGTAGTTTGTATCTAAAGACAGTTTTCAAAGAACTTGAACAGTTTTTTTTTTTAATTTCCTTTACATTCACATTTTCACTTCTGTTTTAATTTTAAAATCACATCCAACAAACATGTTTCATGCTCCTTGTTAATTGCAATGGGCTCAAGTATTTGATTAAGACTTTTAGGAATTACTATCATATTGTTTTAATGTTTGTTCGGAGAAATGCATACTTTTGATGCTAATTTCTATTATCTTCCTCATGCTTGTTTTGCCCTACTATCCATACTGCATCATTTACTTGCTTCTAATAATTCACCTGCTGTTTTGTGGCATATTTATAAGTTTCTTTTTTACATTCATTTTGCTCTTTATCACCGTTAAGGAAAATCACAGTGAAGTTCAAACATCTTCACTATTCAAAAGTTAAATGAGCATGATGGTTGACTATCCTCTTATCAGAGGTGATATTGTGGTGATAATGAGGACGATGACGATGATGATGATGATCATGCTGATAATAATTATAATAATCTTCATCATTAGTGATGCTTTGTGTATGCTGTTGTTGCTGCATGCTTTATTTGTTTTCTTTTATTTGTGGTTGTGAAACTTTCCTCAGACACACGAGCTTGAAAGAAGTTTCAAAATGAGCTCGCATTCATTTATTACCAATTCATAACCTGAAATTATTAGCATCACAAGGATTAAAAGGTTATCACTTTCATGGGTTTGATAAATACTGTTACGATAGATTGCCATTGGTGACATCTATTTTGGGCATTACTTTATGAAAGCTTGCCTTGTGTTTCAGTATGGGTCAAAAATCAAGTTTAATGAAACCAAAAACTTCTCTGCCTTATGGCTTCCATTTGGTTCATACTGTTCTCATTAAAGAAGCAGAAAATTATGGATTTGTTCTAACTCTTTGGCCAAGTTAGATCAAGAAAAATTGTATTCTTCTTGTTGCAGAGCCAGAATATTGAATATTTTTATGTTTCGAAGCCAGTTTGAAATCCTAGTTGAAATCTATGCCCTTGATTCTGATCAGGCAATAATTCTGACAAAGTATCTTAACTTTCGCTGTGCGAAGGGCCAATATATTGGCTTCCCAGCTTATTGCAATGGGTCATCATATTGGCCTAGAAGAGCATTGATTTATTTGTTCTCAATGGGCAATTTTAATTTACGATTTTTTTTCAATCTTCTTGAACTGAAGAGTTTACACTTCCTTAGTCAATGCCCTTTCAGAAATATATAGATCTCTAGTTATTGGGGTTTTGTGCAAGAGGTTGGGAATTTCGAGTCACATAAACTTACATTGGTCTGCAACTCTTAAATGTTAGTTACACAATCTCAAAACATGTTTTGATATAACTCCGCACTGAGAGGGTTAAAACACCCATGTTAACACATTTCTCACAGAGCCACACATAAACATTGCAAAATTTGTAGGCAAGAGAGCAATAGCATTTTTTCTTTTGATTCACTCATTTCATGTTCATTCCTTTGATCATGTGATTTAAAATAATATGTTGAGCTAGTTGTTCTTTTGATTTTTGACATTGCACTTGTGTCGAAATGTGTAGCTCTCCAATCATATATCTTTCATCTAGTCAAACTGGGTTTCTTGTAAGATTTCTCCCAAGTATTTTTCTTGTGTTTATGAAACAAAAAGTATTCATACATGAACATGGATCTGTTTATTTTTGTTTGAAATCAGCTCCAAGTTTTCATTATAAATTGATGAAAATATGTTCATTTCTTACAAGGAACTTTTTTGACTCATTGCAAAATCTTTACTCATGTGATGGGCATTGAAAATGCATGCATTTACTCATTTATTGAAATATTTCCTGAGTCTAAAATAATGTAATTTTATGTTGCCAAGTAGTAAAAAGTGGAAAAATTTGCTTCATATCAGTATGGCTTTTATTAAATATTATTTTCAGTTTCTGTATCATGGTATGTATAGCAATTAAAATGATGCAAGAAGAGGAGAGTAAATTAGAATGTAAAACATACTTTCAATTTCAGTCGACTCAACTACATTATGATTTATTATTTTATTGTGTCATATGTTTTTACAGAAGAGTAAGCATATTTTTTTTTCCTTTCTTCTCCAGAACAAAGATGAAGCAGCAACCTCCTGCTAACACAGTTAAAGACAACTTTACTTTTATTCAAACTGTGATACAATTCCAACTTCATATTAAAAGTACTTAAGATTATTTTTTAATCTATTCTTCATTGTATGTTATTTGTAGCCAGTACCAAATAATTTCTGTAACTAAATTGCATTTACATCAAAGACTCGAATTTTACTGGAGTTTTTTTGTTGTTTTTTTTCATCAGAAAGATTTTACTTTTGGCTGACAGATGTAAAACTGAGTTTTATTTCAATATATGCAGCTTTATGACATTTTTTTACTTGTATTTATTGCCATAATTTTGGATCAGAAGTAGAAAGTTATGAATGTGAGAGTGTTCAGGCATGCATGAATACTTGTGTGTGTGCATATGGGCATTTCTGTGTGGGTTATATATGTGTCGTTTGCTTACTTGCTTGGGTATGTACTTAACAATAGGAAATATAAGAGTAAAAGGTAAAATGATGACAGTGCTACTTTATATCTGTTCTGTGCATAAAACCTAAAAAACAATTTAAAATAGAATATGTATTATCATATTTCTATAACATAAAAACAAGCTCTATTTTTATATCATCACATTTTTATATAACTTAGTGTAAAATAAATCTTTAAGAATTAAAATGTTATGTTCATAAGTACATTTTATATATATAATGGAATATTGTATGGTATGATAAAAGTTGAACCTGATCCCTGACATAGATGAACCAATGCATGAAGTTTCATTTCCAATGGCCTATCATAATTCTTATCCATATATATATATGATCTCATGCGATGGCCCAGTTAGATCTGCTTGAATAACACACGTGGTGTGTGTTTATCTGTGCGAGTGCGAGCCATTCACTTGCAAAGAATTATTCAGTCACTTTTTAAGCCTCACTGCCCAAGGTCCCCTACTGCGTAGGCAAAGGCAAGCCTGTAGCATTCACTGCAAATCTGTAAATCCCTTTCTCTTTCCTCAGCTCATAATAATTGTATTGGAATCCTTAGAAAGGACATCATATAAGTGAAATTTTCTGCTGTGCTAGATCTATATTTGTTTGTCCAGAGTACCGTTATGTGAGATGACACTTTGGACTCTACCATATCACAAAGCAAATCACAGTTCACAAAAATTCAAAATAATAATATACACATAATATGAGTATGTGTTGAGCTTATTGAAGGTCTTCCGAAATCCATTTGTGTTTGTCATAATCAGGAAGTTATAAATATAAGTACATGTAAATCAATATTCCAGTGGAGAAACACCCCCGTATACTATATTTTTGAAGTTACTCTGGATGGAATGTGTTTTATTAATACAGTGTCTAAAAGTTTAAAACATGTTTCATCCAAGCATCAAAAGTTGTAAGGAAATATTTATTTGCAATGGCCTAACAAAAGTAGTTTAAGTAGAGGTCTGCTGAATCTACATCTTCAGTGATAAGTTGCTTTGAAGAGCTTATTTATCTATGGAATATTGTGTAGAGAAAGGGACAATTTTGTAAATTTTTGTATATAATACAAACATTCCTAAATTTCTAAATTCTATCCTTGAATGTCTCACTCTCTATCACTGCAGGTCAGACTAGTTCCAAACGTATTGACCATTGTCTTTCCTTTGGAATAAAACTAGT
>JBDFRD010578275.1:0-17412 GCA_039654405.1 Bullina lineata | reverse complement strand
TTTACATGTCCGAACCATCTCAGTTGATTTATCCCTATCTTTGTTTTAATGTCTTTTGTTTGAGTTTGGTCTCTTATCATTGCATTTCTGATTTTGTCTCTTTTAGTCTTCCCTATAACTCCTCTAAGATATTTCATTTCAGTTGCTTGTAATCGACTGTGCTCTCTACTGTCCAAGGTCCAGGTTTCACTACTATATAGGAGTGTAGGACAGAAGACAGTGCTTCACGCTATCGAAACCGGGATAAGCTACACCTCTATGGACCTCATACACTTTAAAGGAACTTTACTTTACTAGAGTCCAAGTAATTCTACAACATCTTTGGAGAAAAGCTTGCCGAGTCAGAGTCATGGCTGTCATGGATTTAAAGAAGGCCAGAAGGAGAGAAAAAAAATCCATAAACCTCAGTCTGTCCTAAGAATCTTAGTTGAACGTTCGTCTATATGTTTTGTATCTCTTTGTAGATTTGGCTGATCTGTTCATAGGTAGCTCTTAAATGCAAAACTATTTTCACACGAGTCCAGATCTGTTTAGGAACTGAGGAGTTTGATACTTGATTAATACTTTAACTAGATCCTATTGAATAGCTCTTCTTTAAATTATTTTGGATACATTTTTTATGTGATTGAAACTGAAAGCAAGGCTTGCCCAATGGCTTATGAATATTTTCCATCCACTGGTGCAGCAATGTACTTAATCCCATTTTTTTTTCTTTTTATATATTTATGTGTGTTAGTTTCTGAATTGCTTTATCAGTCATCCAATTAAAAAATTTTTTAGATAATCTTTCTTTTAACTTTTTATGTTTTTAGTAGCTTCACATGCAAAATAATTGAGTTACTGCTATTACCTGGTCTGTCCGATGTAAGTATTCCTTGTGTCATTTGCTGGTATGAATTGATATTGGCATATATTATGTTTTTTTTGCTTTGCTGTTTGGAAGATATGATTTTATATAAATCCTGTCTTTTCAATACAGTTTTTGCGTACATCTCTTAATTTCTTAGCCAGCCAAAGGCTTGCCGTTTTTTTTAGCCTACTTAATCATATTTAGCTATGTGGTTTAGGTTGAATGGACACTTAATATCTGTGGTAAGTAGCTTTTTTTTCTTTTTTGTATTTTTTATACGTGGACTCTGCCAAGATTTTTCAGCAGCAAATTTCATGGCATGATCCACATTGACGTGGGATGTGCTTCTGCAATTTTTAAAGAATTCTTGTGAGAACCCCTTGAAACTGATGAAAACTATCCTTAATTCGTTACATTCCAAATGTACAGTAATAATGTTAGTTGTCTATGCCTTGCATTTGATTTTCTTCTCTACTTTTCATTTGCTTTGTAATGCCAAATGAGGATCTTTAATCACCTCAGATTTCACAGATTATTCTTGGAATTGTAGGCCCCTATTTTTCTTTATTTATTTTTAACCCATAAGCAATCTACCTTGCTATGTGGGTACCATGGTTTTATGAGCTGAATGTAGATTTTATTACTTCATTAGTGAAAGAAACACTGTTTCTAACTCTTATCTGGTAAGTTATACAAATGATCTTGCCAGTTTACATTTTATTACTTTTGTAATGCACTACCACATTTTTTTACTGACTGTTAGATTATCATAAATTGTTGCTTTATAAAATAAAGTTTCAATATGAATGAAGCCACAGTTTTTTTCATCAAAGATAAATTATTCACGGTTTTGCTTCTTTTTCTCTTGGGGGAACTGAAGAAAATAGTGAACAGAAACAGAATGATTGGACTATTTTTTTTTTAAATAATTTATTTTAAACTATTCTTGAATGTACTGACTTACTCCACTGGTTCCTCTCTGGATCATAGGGCCATAACAATACTCCTCCAGTGTACTTGGTGACAGGACACCCCTTTCAGCTGTGCCCATGTCATTCTTAGATGCAAATTATTGCTAAATAACTTAAAATCAAATCGTGATGTTGATTTTTCTCATCTATTTTTGTTTCATTTTGTGTAGTTATGAAGTTGAACAAGTATTCATTGCAATGAATATTCTAGCTCTGAAAAAATGGAAAAGTAAATTTCTAGACTTCTTTGACTAATTGACAGTATTTCACTAGGTTAGTCAAGGTGAGTCGGATGATGTATTTTGCGAAAACAAAAAATTCAAGTAGAAGTGATATAGTTGAAAATTCAGGAATAACCTTATCACAACTTACTCTATTTGTGTTTATTTTTACGGTCTGTGCTTCTGTTGTTTCCCGCATCTTCCAAACAATGACAACAATTAATTACTGTCTGCTCTTCCAGTGCCTGTTTTGCTGTTTCATCGTGGTGAACAATATCTTAATGAAGTTCCAGTTTTCCAGTTATGTCGATGCATTTATTTCTGACTGACATCAGTATTCCTTTCTTCTTGGAATGTAATAATGTACTGAAATCAGTATTCGTTGAAATCAGTGCAAAAATGTCTTAAAGACATAATGGTTCATTCATGTCGGCGCATTGTGTCTCAATTATGTCAGTATTCCATACAAAATGACTGTGATTTTACTCACTCTAATCATATGACATATTATTCATATTTTTGTGTTCTGCATTCCCACAATCACTGTTACCAGTTTCCATTTACAGCACCATGCATCTTCCATACTTTTGTAATCCCCAAAAGCCTTTCGCATTGTCAGTTAGTACAATTCAAATAATTCAGTAATGCATTAAAATTCTTTCGGCTCATCCTCTGCGCTTCTCAATATTTAATCAATTAATGATTAGTTGGTCTAGATGAGAAAAATGTTAGGACATTGAGCTTGACTGCTGTTTGTGTATGAAAGTTTGGAAATTGTAACATTCTCATCTTATTCTTTTTGGGCATTTATTTGCTAAATGCCGGTGCTGAAGAGTAATGAGAGCACACTTGATGATGTAGAGAAAGTCCTTAGGACAAGCTGTGGTGATATTTCAAGATGCTTCACTGGTTTTTGTTCTGATAAAGAGAATGTCTCAAAACTAAATAAATAACAAATTCAATATCTCATTATATCCAAAATTGATAAATTGAGCAATACTTTGTATGTAGTATTAATAAGTTAATATTTAGAAAATGTAACTGCAAGATTTCATGGTTGTGGTTGTGCTACAAGTTACCTGTAAGAAAGCTGTTTTTAATTTTTCTCTTAAATCTGCTTGTTATATTGCTGAAGCCTTGGCTAAAAACTTTAATACCTCTAATGATTATTGTAATGGCGGAATAAAATGTGAGTGTAAAAATGTTCATAAAATTAGCATGAACACGATTAAGTGGTGTGAGTCAAAATGCCAATGTTAAAGTGTGTATGGGCAAGGTTTGAATTAAACAACTCATCATCAAAGGGGATGGGGATGGGGAGGGATGGGTTTGCTTAAAAAGGAGACTCAATCGAACAAGAGACTCATCAAACAATCAAACATGTGACGAAACTCATAATTATTGTTTGAATGACACTACTGAACTTGCAAATCCATGATTGTGAAAGTAAATTGTGCATACTGATCTTTAATGCTTCATCAGACTTCTTGTGCCCAATTTGACATACGCACAAACACTGTCTACATGCAACTGATGACCCACGATATCATGGTCATCAAGAAGAGCGATATAACATAATTTGAAATTTGTCGTAATTAGCACAATCTTTAATGTGTGGCCATGTCACTACATATTCTCTTAAATGCTTTTTGCTGAGCCTTCGAGCAATTTCCAGCTAATGCCCAGCATTGTTGTATAATTCATATATAAGTTCTTTGTCTAGTGTGCTTGCCAATATGTTCTTTGTTTTTGAAGCCTTTGATTCTTCCCATTGACTTACAAAGTTCTTCCATGATAAAGGAATGCATGACATCTTCTCTTGTAAGTTTTGTCAGAGATTCAGTAAGATGAATGCTTGTAGTAATTAAAACAATATCGCTTTGTGTAGCATACTGGCTTTTGTGGATTTAGTCAAAGAAATCGAAACAACAGCGGATGAACTAGAAATATAATAAAAAATATTACGTGTATGTGCATAATAAATTAAATGCTGCATTCTGCTTGTGCATTAGATTTGCCAAAACGTTATTGGATATCTCTTATGTTGATTGCTACTTGCTGTGATTGCAACATACATTTCTGTTCAACTCAAAGAATAATTCTCTGATCTGATTCATCCAACCATCATAAGCTGATGTTGAAGGGAAAGTACTTTCCTTCAAACTACATGGCCACATTAAAAGTGTTAGAGACGATGATAAAAACTTCCCATTCTTCAGGAAGCCCCAAGAATTCTGAAAATATGATTGTCCAAAATTGAAAATGTTAAAAAATTATGGAGACAGATCCTATGATTTTGATTTAGTTCCTAATTTGTTATTCAAAAATATTATTTTTCACTATTATTATTATTGACTTCGATTGCCGATTTTGGAGTGCATGTACATGTATAGTATTTTTATTACATGTATTTAGATATGAATGCAGTCAACGAAGAAAAAACGAGAAAAGAGGAGAAATGCACGGCAATTAATATCAATATTGGCATCACAGTAGGAAGAAATGCTATGTAACTATATTGAATAGGAATATTTGTCCCAATGGGCATACCACGCTCAGTGGGTGATGTTACCAAAGCTGCCACCATCTTTCATTATTTTGAATTGTTTATATTAATTCATTACCTAAAGTGCGGCTAAAGAAAAGACAGCCTTCATCCTTATTCCACATATAACTTTGCACTGCAAATTATGTATCACTTTGAGGGGTCTTTTATTGGAACAACGGTGGAGTGTATCACTATTACATTATTTATACAGTATCATTGCAAAAGTAAGCATTTACTTGTGTTGACTGAGGAAAAATCTTGTTCGCGATTGGGTTGCTGAACTTCTTCATAACCAAAGATTTTACTTTGTTTTGCTTCAAGTGTTCAGTCTTGATTCAGCATTTTGAAGGCAGACAAATTACATGTATGTTGTATAATATGATTTAGTCTTTTGAAAGGTCGCAGCTTATGGCTCTGCTTTTGAAAGGCTCACAAGCAATAGCTCAGCCCTTAGAAAGGTTAAAAAGTTGTTATATGCTAAGGATTAGCACACAGAAGAGTAAAGTTGCATGTTATGGTTCTACCTTAGAATGGTCACAAATTATGCTGTTTAGCCTTTGAAACTGTCACAAGTGAAGTAATGTTGTATGTTATGGTACAGCCCTTGCGTGCTCACAAGTTATATTGTATTTTTATGATTCAGACCTTGTAAGGCATATAAGGTACAATGTATTGTTCAAGGGTGACGAGTTATTTCAGAGCTCTTGAAAGGCCAACAAATCATTCTTCAGTAATAGAAAAAATTTAAGTTATTTTTCAGTTCTTGGAAGGGTCACAAATAACAATTCCCTTCAGTTGAGGTCAAGATAGCAGTGTTAGTTGGACAATTGGAGGCTGTGTTTTTGTTTCAACAGTTGCAGTAAAGTTTTAGTGAAGCATTTGCTGCATACGCATCATCTTTAAGTAACAGCCTGGACATCATTTGCTCGACGTTCTTTAGTTCAGGATGTACTGTGTACTAATAGACATTTCTTAAAGAAATGAGATTTTCAACAGTTTAACAGGATGAGCGGTTCAAACAAACTAGTGTGCTATGTCATATTTTGTGATCTATTTCAGATTTTCCTACGCAATTGATATGTACGTATGTATGAGTATCCTATTCATTACATAGCACTGTACATTGTGAAATTACAAATATGTTTTATGCTTGATAATGCACGTAATAAAATTTGTGAAATTGTGTGATGACACCCATTTGTGAAATCTACCATTCTTTTCGAAAGTGTCGCTTTGTTGCTTTTACCCTTTTTCTCTTTTAGTGGTTATGAGTATGAGTGTGTGCATGCATGGATGATTGCTGAGAAGAATACATCATTCATCAAGGTACTTTTTGACATTGAACTCACAAGGGAATGGATCAAGATTTGTAACCCTGTGAAAAAATCCACTGTGATACTGTATACCTCTGCCTCCTGACTCAAATTTATTATACTTGTGTGCATGTAGAAACAAAAGAAAACAGCAAAAACTTAAATGGATTTTCTTTTTATTTAAATATTATCATGAGTAAACAAAATACATCCCATACATTCAATCATTGATAAAAAGTTGCATACCTTCTACAGATCCTCTTTAGGGAAATTAAGATGTGCCTAAAAAATGTACAGTACGGTGTGTATGTAGATACAGATTTATCCACAAAATTATTGCACTGATTCACACACATTCTAGTGCTTTTGATCCATGTAAAATAAATGACAGCATGTGTAAACTTAGAACTGACTGCCTGCACATTGTCAGTTTAAGTTTCTAAAATGTATACTGCTTGTAAGAGTACATGTATATCTGCACATCTTTAATGTCTAATTTTTCAAAAATTGTAAAATACCAACACATGCTATGACAAGAACACCATTAGAAGCCATCTTGCAAAAACATGCACACAATTAAATTATGAAAATATAAACAAAATTGTAATCAAAAATACATTTCTTCTTGACATTTTGAAGTTTAATTCTAGTCATAAAAACAAGTCGATACTCAAAAGTGTCACTGATAACTGAAAGTGACACTCTGTTACAACAAGGTGTAATATTTTCTAACATTTCAGCAGTAAGTGTGTAAGAATTTGAACTCTTATTAGTCTTATACATGTATACAGACATGTTGCCAGACCGACGCACAACTGGTGCCAAATTTTTCTCATTTCCCCGATGTTTCGAAACCAACACTGTTTTAAAAACATTTTGATTACAACACTAATGTTTGATCTGAACCCTTGGAGTATCAAATTTACAAAATATATTTCTAAACATATTACACCAATGAACATTGCAGTAACAGCATGGCAAACAAATTAACCATGAAGCACAGACAGCACACAGTGTAAGGTATAGTCGCACACAGATTTAATGAAACAACATAAAATTGATGATTAAGAGTTGCCTGAACTGACAAGGATATCACAAAGATGAACTATACCTGTCTTTTTTCTTTCTTTCTAATTAAAACAATGCTACAGTTTGACTTTGATCAAGATGGTTTGGTTTTCACTCTAGCATTGCATTCGTAAAATTATGATAAATTATACAAAATCTTTGCATTTACAAGAAGGACACACATTTTCATTCTAAAGACAATATTATAATAAAGGAATGCTTTAGCAAATCTTTGAGCTTCAGTTGAACTGACTGCACTGTGTAAACTAAATTAGCCCAGCCTTCAAGATCGTTATTTCTTTCTCCTAATTAAGTCTCAACGTTCAGACATTTCCACTTTCCCGTCTCCCCTCATTATTTTGGCTTTTTCCCTTTTTGCACTCGGACTAACTACATTCTGCCACCTTCTTCATTTACTCAAAGTCACAACCTGAGTTGTTTTTTTTCCCCACATTCCTCTTTCTCCTTTATTCCAGTCCTCTTTTTTCTGCCACTCTGCTCTATTCCTTTTCTCTCGTACTCTTTTCTTCTCTTATCGTATGCTGCTCTATTTTCCTCCTCTTCTCTACCTACTCCTTCATTTTTTCGGCCTCTTCTCCTACTCCTCCACTGTCTTCGCCTCCTTCTCCTCCTGCACTGCATCTGTTGTTCTTTTCTCTTCTGCAGGTCCTGTCCCTTTTTCCACCTCCCCCACTGTTGCTTCCTCCTTCTCTCCTGCTCCTTCTTGCGACTCAAACTCGGCTGGGCCTGTAGCAGGTGTGGTCTCTGTGTCATCCACTAGGATGATATCTTCTGGGTTTGGAGGTTTGGGAAGGAACTCTTCATCGGGGCACACCTGGAGGAAGATTTTCTTGGCCTGGAAAGTAATAAAAGGGATAACATTGGCAGACTAGAGAGTGAGAATTGTTTGCAAGAGTTACACAATCTCAGGAGATAAACTGCTCGAGTGGTTAAGTGCTAGTGTGCCTGATGCTGAACCATGAAGTCTTGGGTCAACTCCCAGCAGGAACTAATTTCCTATAAAGATTTCAGATTCTTCCCCAGCTGATGTCCCCACAGAGTACCTAGCCCATTCATCTTCTAAAGAAATGGTGGTGCAACCTAATCTCTTCTTCCTTGATCCTTGAGAACAAATTTAAAGGGAGTTCTTAGAGCAACTGTTTTCCAACTCACAATATCATACCAACTGTTGTGCATGTAGCTGCTAGTACCATTTTTAATTCTGTTTTCTGGGTACTTTTTATTATCGTCGCAGAATGAGACATTCAATGGCAGAAATTTTGGCTAGACAGTGGTACTTGCCTACCCTTTTGCAAATTTAGATTGTCAAGGGATCTTACATATACAAGATCAGCAATTGTATAGCTCCTCTCCAATGGAGTTGGATAATCAGACTCCGCACTACCCAGTTGGAGTCATGGGTGAATAGAGAGATGAACAAGTTTACAGAAAAAGTTAACCTGCCACTGACAGGAACTCAGTAGGCCAACGCCCTATCCTCAGAGTTATTCTGATATGAAAATCAAACTCTAAATAGATACTTCTCTACAGAAAACATTATCAAACCGAGCACACTTCCAGCACAGACATAATTGCAAGATTAGTTTGAAGTTTAAATGTTTCAAACAATCTGGTTGATGGTCAAGAACTCAGCATCATTTCTAAAGAGCCAACATGCAAAAATGTTTAAGAGTTGATTTCTTCAAACTTATTGCCTCAGTAAAATATGCTGGTAGATATGGAGATTAGAGCCAAGGAAGTAGGAGCAGCAGGAGGAGCTTCTTTCGCTTTCATTTTATTTGGCTCCAACTCAAACAAAATTTTTAATTTCTTTGGCCTTCAAGTATAAGATATGTAGAAGTCTCTTTTCAAAACGGGTGAAATATACTGCTGTATTCAAGAATTAAAAACTGGATCAAAACAGGCAAGGTCTTGATCAATACAATTTTCAAAGCCCTTAAATAGATTCCAAAGCTCTCCTCATAAGTCCTCGGTCACACACAATGTTCGGTTATTTCGGTACACTTCCAACAATTTAGAGGATAACTTAATGGCTCCTAAGAAAAAAGAAAAGTACTTTCATACACCACATACAAGTTTAGTCTTAAAGCAGACATGCCAGCCCCATTTGGGGTTTGGAGTAATCACGAGTAATTTTACCATGTACAAGGATGACGCCAGAGAACAAAGAACGCAACAGCAATGAGATTTAAAAGCATAAATTTCTGACTGTTCCCCATAATTTCTTACGGCAAGCCCGTAAAGTTGGCATGTCTGTTAAAGTCTCAATCCTTCCTCTCACCTCCTGCACGCAGCGCTCAATGTCCACACAGCAGTCGCCTCCCCCTGAGACCAGAATCACATTCTCCGCTGACCCGTCGGCTATGTCCATCCTGGACAGGTTATCTTGGACAAAGTACACTGACCACAGCACCTGAGCTTTAGAGTCATCAGCTTTCTCACCTGGGGGTTAGATATTAGATAGTGTTTTTTACATTTCAGAGAAACTGCTTCAACATTAACATATATAGCATCTTCTCTAGCGCTTTCATCACTGGAGCAGACCTTTTAATTTTCCTCCAACCTTGTTTGTGTTCACAGTTAACGCTCTATGGGCAAGACAAGAGCTTTTACATGGGTTATTATTAATGAAAATTTTGTGAAGCAAATAAATCAAGTTTTTTCAGCTGACGTTCAAATAGTTAAAATGTAGTGATCCTTTTCTTTCCTCTTGTCTTTGTGTGTGACTAAGATTTTTGAACTAAACCATTCATCTATCACTTCGGGCAAAAATTAATTCAGAATTCAGAAATAAAATGAAAAAATACAATTGTTTACATAAACAATAAATAGAACTATGACAAAGATATAAAAAAAGAGAGAAAAAAATGTGTTATCCTGATTCAAATTCATTGATATAGTACTAAAAAACTACAAATGATTAAAATACAAACCAAATACAAAGAGTTTTTCCAGCACTTCTGCAAAATCTGCCTCAGCATCATCATTGACACTTTCTCTAGTGAGATGAACCACATCTAGGAGAAGATAATAATAAAATGGGTAAATGAATTGATGAATGTAACTGTATGCAAATTAGAGAAAAACAGACCAGTGTCAGCAACCACTGATAAAGAAGACATTTTTTTTTCCAAAAATAACTGCTGAGCTTCTAACAGTTCAAATATTCTTTGTAAAAACAGCCAAATTGTGACACGCATCAACTTCCAATGATGGGCATTAGAATTGTTAAAGTGGAGTTTATTGAACTCATGAATACGTTTGCAGTATCTGGAATATTCAAACGACAGGGAGAGCAAACAGGGAAGAAAACATCATGACAACACTTTAGAAGTCCTTACAAAATTATCTTTTCTCTAAACACTTGTACGAATTCTATTAAAATTTCAGGGATTTATTTAAAGAAGAATAGAGAGAAATATGAAGAACATTATGTAAGGCCCAATGAAATAGGCCTACTTTGCTGGAAAAGTAGCATTCTGTCTAGGGGATGATATCGACACTTGGCTCAGCAGCCTTACTGGCTTTGAAGGAACTTTACTTTTACTCATGAAAACTCACACACTCCCTTGGGGCATACACAAGATGAGCAGGGAAGTTCAAGGACAGTCACAGGTCGTGAAGGGTCATCACTGCTCACAAAGTTCAGCAAAGATAGCTGCAATGGAATACAGGGAAACCCCTCATGACAAATATGGGAACAAGACGTTAAATGATGAAAATCATGCTAAGGTCTTGCTTTGCTCTCAGCCCATGAGGTAAGATAATTTCTGTCCCCATGTAGCCACTCTATGGCTCTCTCTCTATGAAAATGTTTCCACATCTTGCTCACTATCTATGTCCTTGAAGAACATTCAGCAAAATGAAGGCAGATGAAATTATTTGTACAAGCTGATCTCCCTCAACGGCTAACAAAATGCATCACAGTCAGTTTCCTGAACCAATATGTTTCTTTAACTTTAACAGAAATGTATATAAAAAACTGCAAAGATAATTGCTTTTTTTATTTCTCTTTATCTTGGAGTATCAACTTTTGGTTACCATGTCAACCTTCTCACAAGAATTATTCGTCATTTCATGAATATGGCTCCACAGATATATCTCACCTCAGATTCCTCGGATGGACTGATGGTCTCATCCGTGATCAGAATGGCACGTGATAATTTCCTGCAAAAGGTATTAAAAAAATTATACATGTAGCTAGGAAAAAAAAAAAAAAAGAAAGTTCCTCACATTACTGAAAGCGGAATTTATGTTCTTCAAGAAAATAAAAATTGAAGACATTTTATGGTTCTCATCTTTCACTCATTTCGAAGTCTCCAAGACATATTTAGTTCTCTCAAAACTGATCTCCGCTTACCGAATGCTAAGTTTTTAACTTTAAAAGCTTCCTAAAAGTTTCACTTAATTTCATTCCATTTAACCATAGGGACTATCCTTGACTGATTTTTTTTTTTTTTTAAGAAATCGCAAATAACTTACCCAGATGAAAGTTTCTTTATGTAGTGAGAAGGCAGGTATGAAGACTCAGCCACGACATACCTGAGAAACAAAGCCAGCTTTATGCTTTTTTAGGGAAAGTATGAAGTCACTTGTACAACTGGTTGCATAATATAATTGTTGTATCATGTTACAAGTCCACAGCGATTAACAATACCTAGTTTCTAGATTATTTTATTAACACTTTCAAGTACATAGAATTCAAAACATTTTTAAAGTATTATGTGTTTTTCTTTCCCTTATAACTAACTCAGAGGGAATCCTGATTACTAGTGTTTTTCAGCCCACACTGAAATTGACTGTTTTGTACACACTGTAACTGAATTATGTGGTATGTCTTACAGCCTCACTGCTTGGCTACTGACATCACTCCTATTTAAAACCAAGTCCTAAAGAGACAGCAAATTTCCCATGAACAACCTCAAAACCTGGAAAGTTAATTTAATAAAAATATCCCACTTTCTTATACTCGCCTTCACTGACGTAATAAGAAACTCTCCATTTTAATATTATACTTACTTGCATTTGACTTTTTCACCGCTGGAAGTGATAATACCAGAACATCTGAAACATAAAAAGATAAATATTATCTGGCATAGATAGTGGTACATTAAGATAAGAGCCACTTCATTTGTCGTGGATGGTCAGCTTCCTACCCACTAATTACTCTGCATTCCCTAACATTCTAAAAAGGAACAGAGTTTGCCATTTTCTGTCAAGAACATTATCATTTATCAAGGGGTTGTTAGCCCAAACTTAAAACTCAAATATTGATAAAAACAGGCATTTATAGTTTGACTATATTAATTAATGGTCTGGAATGATGCAGGCTTTTCTAATTTGTACTGATACAAGAAAAGTGGGCATTTAAATTCATTCTTCACTATTGCATGTTAACAAAATCTGTAGCACAAGTTAACTCACTTCCTCTGTGGACACTGAGAGCTGTGTGCAGGAGATGAGTGAAATGGGCAGGCTTTTAACTCCTTGACCCTGAGTGCTATTAGCTTTTCTGATTTCGAAAGGCACCGACAAACTAGGCACATCAATACATTCTTCACAATCATCAAAGATGAACAAAAACAGGGTCAATGTTTGACTGCACTGGTCAACTCACTTGTTTTCAGAATCAGTCAGCAGGTGAGTTGGCCACATCATCAGGCAATAGACTCCCCCAAACACAGCTGACAACCTGGTCGAAGGAAACAAACACTTTTTTGTTAAAGAAATGGAGTTTTATAGTATCCTCCTCACACACATGGATTATTCTTTCAATACCTTGCCATCAGCATATTTCTTGAAAGCATTCTGCATTTGGCTTTTATTATTATATCAAAGCAGAGTCAAAAAGCTGTTTGATAATACAAAAACTGAAAAAAAGGAAAATTTGCAAGCTTATTATTCATGAATAATATTCACTGTGAGTTTTATCTTACACTGAACAAAGAAGCCAAGAAAAAAGAATTGATTATTTCTTAACGTAGCATTAAAATATCATAGGGAACAACCATTTAAGTTATCTGTGACTCCAACACACGAATGACCACAAATCACTTAATTCCTGTTAATATGAGAGAAAATAGTTTTTCTGACATCTAATGCAAGTTGAACATAAACAAAAAAAAAAGACTTATCATCCTATAACTCAGACAATGACGAACTCTGAGGCAATATGCATTTTTTTTGTTAGATTACCTGGAAAAGGCTTGAGGCAACTCTCCACTGCCATAAAGAGAAAAGAGGAATGCTGTGTTGCCATAGCGACCAAGTGATTGCAGAAAGATCTGAGTTTTCTTCAGACCCTTTGGGACGAGAAATTTTTCAATTCAGAAGAAAAGAAGCTGGATTTATTTGTTCAACAATCCACACACATTATAAATACAATTCTTTAAGAAAAAATGTTCTAGTCAGTGGTTCAGTTTAAATCTGATTCTGATATCTAATATAGTAGTCTCCGCCTAAGAACCCGCCCCTCTGAAGACACGATTACCATGTTCTTAGCTAGATCATGCTCTTAGGCGGATTTCAAAAGGGAATAAATCATGTATACCATAATAGCCCTCATTTCTCACCGCACTAATTCTAATTTTAACATTAAAGGAGCGTCATGTCTGACCAAATCAATCTGTGATTGGCTTACTTAAATTTTAAAAACACCAATCAAAATCATGCTTATTCCCTTCCAGACTATCCCTGTCTGCATTATGCAAAACAATGCAAGATGTTGGCAGCTCCATTCCATAAAAGTTCAAAGTTCCCCCAAAAAGCACCAGAAAAGCATGAGATAAATGTTAGGAACACTGAAACAAATAAGAATAAAGATTACTTTCGAAAATACAGAGAGCTCTGGTAAAGTACCTACCTCTTCTGTGGAAGCACTGTTGGTCACCATTGCAATTGCATGCTGTACAAAATGTTGAATATTTGGCGTGAGTTTCTTGGACTTGAGGAACTCAACAAATGACTTGTCCAAGAAATCTGGTTCAGATCAAAAAGAAGTTTGCACATTTTTCATTGACTTCAATCATCCTAGCGGATAAATCAACAATTTTCTTTTCAAATTTTCATTTGAAACAAGCTCAATCATTATTTCCCACCCATTTTTTGCTTCATTCAACAAGGAAAAAATTTGAAATTTGTATTAGGGTATAAAATAAAATAAAATTCCTTCAAGGCCTTTAAGGCTCAAGAGCCAGAGTTCATGCTAGTTTCAGTGGCTTGATGCAGAACAAGATCAATTCCTATGCACGATACTAGTCAATTGTAGGTTTACATCCCTCGCCAAATATGATGGTACCCTATTCGTACCTGAGTTGGGAGGGAATAAAATATGTAAAGATTCTTCCCTAAGAATGCCACAAACGACCCAGCCCTTGCCTTTCTGATAATGAGTCCAACAACCAAACCATTTGGCATACTCATAGCACTATGAATCTTAAAATTTTTTTTTTAAAACTGAGTCAGATTCACAGAGTGTATCCTTTTATCATTTTTTTTTAAACTGCTCTTCCTGATCCATCTAAATTTAATTTACTTTATAATCCCGTCTAATAAACTAAAGAACTAAAATACTATTGTAAAGCTTTGCCCTCATCAGGCATTGCTTGAAGTCACTGAAGAGAGAGAAGCAAGCTGAAAGGGGGTACATACCTTCATATTCTGCTGGAGTCTTAGTGTAGTCAGAGGCAAATTGCAGAAATTTCATCATCAAGCGTTTTTCAATGAGGGAAACAATTTTACTGCTGAACACATCAGCTCGTGAACATGGAACCTGGAAAATGGTTGAGAGAGGATGTTCAAAAACAAAAAATAAGTGGAAGAGAAAGTGTGTGTGTGTTGTGAGAGAACGCAGGTTATCTAGTTCATATGTTTATACTTTTTTTGTTTTACAAACTAGTACCTGCTGATATATGACAATTACTGACATTCAGTCCTTAGTCCTCAGGGTGTCTTTCACCTTTCTCCCTCCCTCTCTTTTTCTTATCTCTTTGGAGACCATTTCCATGTGAGAACAAGTGAACTACAAAAATATAATAATACTGATTAAAAAAAAAAAGACAAAATAAAATGTACAGAAAAAGTTTAGTATGCAATTATCACAGACCTGCAGCACATTGTCTTTGATCAGTGTCAAGACACGACTGACAGTGCGGAATTCACAATAGCGGGCCACGTCTGACTGGATGAGAAGTTCAACCAGGTCTCCAGAACAGTACAAAACCTGTGAATGGGTTAGCGCAGATTGGGATGATGGCTCCAGATAAAATAAAGCAAAAAGAAAATGTATGATAAAGAACCAAATTTACTATTTCTCCCTTTTACCTCAATAGATAACCAAAATATTTACATAATGTAAAAGACATTCTATAAATATTATAAACACAACATTTTGTAAAATATAGATGACAATAAAAAAAAATTCAATAAAAACCATTAACAATAACACACATGTAACAAAGCACATATGACTGATCTGCTCTTTAAGGAGAAAACAAAAAGGCAAGTTTGGGAAAAACCCTTTCCTATTTTTCTTAAATCACAACCACAAAAAGAAGAAATTATATATATACCTTTACATTTCAGATGTAACAACTTTATGCAGTTCATGCTAAATGTTATACTAAAATCTTCATACTGCTGTTTTTTTAAATTTCAACAGTTAATTTCTGAATGTCAACAAAACTTTGATACAGTTAGTTCATACCCGTGGTGAAAGGTCTAAGCAGTATTTTCGCCATTCTTCTCCAATATCCTCTACAGTCCAGTCTGTAGCCTGCTCTGACTCTGATGGACCTTCTGGCATGTCTTCATCATTCTTCTCTGCAATCTTTCCATCTACAGACACAAAGGAAAGTGATGACTTGACTCTACCATAAGCTTCTGCACAATCGTTTAGATAGAAAATGCAACACAAATATATCACAACTGATTATGTTATGTGGTTTAATTAAATTAATATTTTCATGATAACCAGTTTGGGCAATCTGCCCTCTATCTCAGTACAAATTAATTCAATAAGATTCTTTTCATCCTAATACCAACCAACAATATTATCAAATGCATTCAACATTTTGGGCAATAAAAATGTTTCCACTGACCAAACATGACCCCACAAGGGCTTGAAACCAAAGCTTCAGATCCATAACCACAGAATGTCAGGAAGCAATGATGCTACATCATTGTTCATATCTATAACATGAATTGAAAGGCGCCAACTAAAAATCTTACTATACGAATATCCACAATGCTGCAGCCTAAAAGCAGAGTATGACACAGCTTCAATTCAAGATTTTCTCAACCTGCAGCTAACCTTTTTCCCCATGGTATTAAAATGTAATTTATATCATAAGTGAAGATGTAATAATCATAGGCCTTGAGCTGAGGACTTCAAAGTTTATAGTCACACATTTTATTAGACAACCATTGTTTCACATAGCGGAACACACAATCACGGCTCACCGGCACTGTTAGCTTCTGTTGCTTCCCCCTGGACCCCTGAGTCAGGGTCTTGGCTGATTTTCTCCTGACTAGAACTTGAAGGCAAAACTTGCTGTGTAGGTTGTGATGGATCAGAGGAGGATTCAGACTTCACATTGTCCTCGGTACCCAATACTTCACTTGTCTTTGGAATGGATTCTGAACTTTCAGCCTGCTGTTGCGATTGTTCCACGTGTGACTCATGCTGCCCAGGAGCATTACTCCCTTCTGTTTGTGTCACTGGAGTCAACTCATCCGGTGGTGCGTTTTCCTTATCACACAGTTTGTCTGTTGTATCTTGACTATCATTGGAGTTTTCTTTCTCTGTTTCTTCTTGGCCGGACGAGGCAGCATCTAAGGCAGAGTCAGCTGGAGCATTATATGAGCAAGAGGAGAAAGGTTTGGGCATCTGAGGAAAACGTTTCATTTTCTCCAACTTTTTAGCATCAGCGATGGCTTGTTCCTTTTCTGTTCTGTTCCTGAAAAGGCAGAAAATTCCCTGAAATTCCACCTCAAGATCATTCTTCATTTACTTGCTATTTATTGCACTTAAAATTTATATCCTATTCTTTGTGACTGGAGTATTATTTTGTTTTGCTGTTGTTGCTTTTATTCATTTATTTATCTACATGTATGTATATATCATGATACCATTTTGTGTTTCTTTTTTCTTATTTTTCTCAATATGTAAACCTCAACAAACCTTTCGTTATATATCATTTTAGCATAAAACTAGATGAGGTACTTATTTTGGATTGCTTATATAGCTCTTTGACTATTTCAATGTCAACAAATCGTCGCCTATCTCACAAAGTGGCGTATCTGGATTTTTTACATTTTTCAGGAGAGCCGTCTAAAGTTTTGGCCATTCTTTATAGACGTACTGTGCGGTAATGGTTTCTTGCTTCGTTTCCATTTTTGGCATGAAGCAAGTAGAGGCTTT
>JBDFRD010578164.1:0-17413 GCA_039654405.1 Bullina lineata | reverse complement strand
AACACAACAATCAGAATAGTGGAAAACGAACCGTTAGCGCATGGATATGCCGACGCATGGACATGCCCTTACTCTAATCGCATCCTCTGTCGAGCAGAGTGTATAAAACAAAACAAAAAAACTCCAAGGAAGGCTACATGACAACTAGCACACCCAAGCTCTCATTGCTTGTAAAACAACAAAGATGAAACTCATATTAACATGTTTCAGAATTGCGCATATTTTTAAACATTTTTTTAAAGAGCTGATGTTGGCAGTTAATGCTCATTCCATGTTCATAGTTAAGAGTAAGAGATAGACGATTAATAAAAAGAAAGATAAATAATGCAAAAAATAAATGACCCCATGTGTGTTTTATATTTCAGGCGACCCATCAGAATTTGCTGCTTCAAAAATAAGTGGAATGTTTAAAATTGTTGATGTTTACAAACAAAATTTTGAAGAGTGAGTCAAAACTTACATGATTGTTTTATATGGTGTGCTTTGCCTTTGCAATAATTTTTTACATTTAATTTTCAAGATAAAGTAAAGAAGGCTAATGTTAGTAATCTGTGCCGGTACTAATAATCAATAGTATACTGATATGCCTGTTTTGTATGTGAGGTAGGGGTTGGTGCTTCTTATTACACGATGACCTCTTTTATCCCTATCTAAAGGAAGAAGTGAATTAATGTAAGAAAGAGGAACCTGAATAATGCCTTTGATATATATTATATATACCCATTTCATCTGTGCTATATGTTAATTTTTATCATTTTATTTTAGTGAAATAGGGACTTGGTATGTTTAAGCTCCCACTCAGTTTTGTACAATATGACGAAGATATACAATTATGGAGAAAGAAAAGATTTGGTCCGTCCCATTCTGACTGTGACTGTAATTCTTCTTTTTTTTTTCAGATTACAAGTAACAACAAAGAAGGAGCTTGAAAAAAAATGTTGTGCATTTTTCAGGTTTGTTGTATGCTCTGTGTTGGATTACTGTTTGTTTTGTCAACATTTTAAGGAATCAGGAGAAATTACTGACATTTATGTATTATCAGGCTTTAAACAATATTTTCCAGTCTGAGAATTTGGTGCAGCAACGTAAGATAAAAAATATAACTATGTTGATGTTAAGGAGAAAATAAAAACTGTCTACGTTAAAAGACTAACATAAAAACTATCAATGTCAGTGTTAAAAGAGAAAATAAAAACTGTCATCGTTAAAAGACATGGAGGGAAAGTGACTTGAGAATAAGAGGCTCATTTGCTCTATATTGTATTTCAGCAAAAGACAAGTTCAAGAAGCGTTCGATGAACTGTTGGACAGTGAGGTAAAACCCTTTTCAACTCAGTTGCATGTCAGTACACAGCTCTATGTCCAGGGTCATGGCTGAATTACTTGTAATTACCGGGCTTTATCTGAGAAATGGCTCATGTGGTACAAACAAATATTTTCTAACTTTAATCAGCTAAATTCTGGGAAGTTTCTTTTTTATATGTATATATATGATGTATAATATGGTTGCTGCAGTTGAAACTTTGAATATTCTAGTCTGTAAATTTTGCGTTGTTGCTTGTTTATAAATCCATTTACTGTACTATTTCCACGATGTAATTTAGATATGATAGCTCTGGGCTTTTTTTTAAACATAAAGGCCTTTTCAAGTAAAACTTCATTTTGTATGGCATAGTCAGTACTGTGACAATAGATGAATAATCCACACTTGTTTGAATACTAACAGTTTGCTTCCACCGCAAGTATCCCATTTCAACAAATGATATGGAGCACTTGACCACAATTTCTGTATATGAGTAGCACCCTGGCCTTATGATTGTTGTTTATTCTGTGCTCAATTGCTGTTTAATTTATCAACATTTAACACAATCCTGTCAACAGCGCCCAAAATTGCCCAGAACACATGTCCCTATCGAATGTCTACAGCGCCCGAAATCGCCTGTTGGTCCTAGTGGTTTTTTTGCGTTCTACGTACGCGTGCTTCACAGTGCAGTAAAATGAGATCCGTGAAGCAAATCGGGCGGAAGTTGGAACTTTTTTTTTATTGAAAACAGAATAAAAATCGGTTGAGAACTTTATTGTTAGCCATTTTTCGAGTGGCATTCATTTCAAGGCATTGAAATTGCAGTGATGCCACAGGCATTGCCTCTGACGAATTTA
The DNA here is from genome assembly GCA_039654405.1 of Bullina lineata. NCBI lineage: Eukaryota > Metazoa > Mollusca > Gastropoda > Bullinidae > Bullina > Bullina lineata. The sequence goes on along the minus strand of JBDFRD010578164.1, from coordinate 15,253 downwards.
TATGGTTTTCATGAAGAAAGTAATACTAATTTGAAAATGCCAAGAAATCGGACTTCGATGTAGATCTAGTAACAGCCGAATCTCTCATTTAAAAGAACAATGACCAGTGACAATGACAACAATGATGGGTTATGTCCCTTTTGTTAGTATTTCTATAGGGCAGAGCTGGCTGGGTGCTCAGACAGGAAAGGATTAAAGGAATCAGGAGAAAGTACTGATAACGGACCTGCAAGCATCCAGGACCTGAAAACTGGCGTTAAACAGAGAAATGACCGACAGATGGTTAGAACGGTGGACTCTTGTCAAAGGGGCCAGGTTCAACTTCCGGTGACCCATTGTGTCCTTGGGAGAGACACTTTACACAATGTTTCTTCTCTCATCCCAGGTGCAAATTGGGTGCTGGCATATTCTGCCTCAGAAGTAAACCTATGACAGAGTAGAGGCCTGTCTAGGAGATGATGAATTGTTGTAGGTTTACTTCCCCAGCAGAATATGCCGGTACCCAGTTTGCACCTAGGTGGAGACAGGAAAAATGGTGTTAAGTGTCTTTCTCAAGGACACAACAAGATCGCCGCAGGATGTTAACCCAGGACCCATCAATCAGAAGTCCTACATTCTAACTATTCAACAATCATGCGACCCACTTCATGTAAAGCATATTATATAAGAAATTAATTCCAATGTTGTAACTGTCAAGGTGAATATTTTTCTGAACACGGTGGCTAAGGAGATAAATGTTTCCCCACAAAAGTGACACGTATTGTTGGGTTTTCCACAACAGTTTGGGAAATGAAATCAGAAGTAGCGCCCATCAGTTTTTTTGTTGTTCATTCAACCTTCAGTTTCAGTAAACTAACTCCATGTATCTGTGTCACATGCTTAGCGTGAGTGGGATGATTTCTTGAGCACATTGGATACGGCGTTGAGGAGAGCGAGGGAGTCCTTGGAGGAAAATGACCGTATCCTGTTTAAAAAATCAGTGGTGGACGCCCGTTCTGGTGAAATACATCCATTACGTTCCTACCTAGATGGTCATGACTTCCTCTTGCTCATCATGTTGCGCCACTTTGCTTGATTGCCTTGACGTGACCATTTGCAGGATATTGTTTCGCGACAGGTATGAACCCTTTTTTCCTCCTCTTCTTTACCACCATCTGTTCTTCTTCCTTCTCCTCCTTCTCTTCACTGCCCCCTCTTCTTCTTTTTCTTCTTCTTCTTCTTCTTCTTCTTCTTCTTCTTCTTCTTTGCAGTCCTGAGTCTGCTTTCTTCAGCACAGCGGAGTCCACTTATGACGAGAATGCAGAGAAAGCAAAAATATTTTATAACCCTGATGTGTATCCTTCTGTCCAGCTGTTAATAAATTCCTGACACTAAACAGGCCAAAACGATAGCTATAATCCACAAACAGTTTGCGACATTGTGTGCGACAAGAGAGGTAAGCTTGTAGGAGGAGGCGGCAGACCTTGCGTTGTAAATTGATCTGGCAGTACACTAAGAAACTTCGCAGGAGATCAGTCTATTTTATCGACAGAAAAAGCATGAAAGAAAAGGATAAACTATGTAAGACTTCAGTCATTATTAAGAAAATTGTTGCACATGAATTTTGTTTCCCCAACTTTCAACTTTATGTGTCTTATTTTACCGGATATTGTTTTCTGGTATTGAAATTATGTTAGCTTACTTATGTGTGTCATATAATAATGTAAGTGTGGGTGCAGGAGGGAAAAGAGATGGATTGATTTTTTTTCTATTTCTTTTCAACTAGTGAAAAAGAAAGAAAACCAGAAAGCGCAAGTTAAACAGGGGGGAGTTGAATTGTTACAAAAGGCTACTGAAATCTGATATTTTCATTGTTAATCTTTAGTAGATATCGCTTTTTTCTTTTTGTCTTAGGAAGATTTTGATCACGTAAAGACAAAGATCTTGGTTGTTTCATTTGGAGAAAAAGAAGGCGCAAAGCAGTGGCTTCAAGACACAGGATGCCTCTTCGACATGGTCTTGGATCCAAAAAGAGAGGTAGGTTGAATATAGAACACATTAATCTCAGCCTAAGCTCCTAGTTAAGCTCCTTAAATCCTGTTTGTGCCAGGGAATTAAAATAGTTTCCATATAATTTACTCAACTAATTTATGAAAAAAAGTCATGTTTTTCCGGCCAGTTTGTACCAATTTTCAATGACATGGTGGCTCAATGGTTGGAGTGTTGGTTGCCATTTCGAAGATCTTGGGTTTAACTCTTGGTGACCATATCATTTGGAAAAACACTTAACACCATTTTCCTCTCCCCACTTAGATGCCAGTGTGGCATGATGGCCGAAGGGTTAGAGCTTTGGACTCTTAATCCAAGGATCCAGGGTTTGGATCTAGCAGGTGACAGTGTTGTGTCCTTGGGAAAGACACTTTGCACAATTTTTCTTCTCCCCACCCAGATGCGAATTGGGTACTGGTATATCATGCTGGGGAAGTAAACCTACCAGACTATCGTCCTGTCGACAAGATGATGTAAAAAATCCTCTATTCCGCTTCACGCTGCTGAAACCGGGGTAAGCTCCAGCTCTCTGGGCCTTGTGGCCTTAAAGGAACTTTACTACTTTTACTTACTTAGATGCTAGTTGGCTACTGGCATATTCTGCTGGAGAATTCAACCTATGACTAGACTAGTGTCCTGTTTAGAGGAGGATGTAATACTAAAAACCATCCATTCCTCTTCAGGCTACCAAAGTCAGGATAAGCCCTCAAAGGCCTTGAAGGAAGTGTAGTTTTTCATAGACTCACAGCCTAAACCAGATTATTGCCATATTATTAAACTGTTGTTGCAGTTTGTTTCAATAGCAGCTTCAGTTTCATTGATTGTGTGTGGAGTTCACAGTTTGACTGATGCAATAAAGCTTGAAATGTTACAAAATATGAAAGGGGAACCAAATATCAATATTTAACTTGGAACTCAGTTATATTCTTTTATTATGATTATTATTGAACACATAGACAAATGCATGAACCAGATCACCAGAAGCAAGGTCAAATTTTGACGAAGATCTTTGTGTATTCCCAGAGGATCTATATTCTAGGCAGAGATTACTATAATATTTGGAATGATTATGGAACCTGAAAAAGATTCAAATACTTAATTTTTGTTACATCGAAAATCTGTTGAAGTTGCTCAATGGCAAGTTTTGCAGCTTGTAATAAAAAGTTCATGTAAAACATTAGTTACAAGATACTATTTTGTATAAAATAATCATGATTCTTGTTAGACTCAAATTTGCCACTTCTTTTTAAAGCACGTAACAACTAAACATGTTTTACCTTCTCATGAAATAAGTGATTATCAAAAATCAACTTTTAAAGTTTTTCTGCATGCTTTACTTGTTTCTCACCGATTTTTAAAAAATCATCAAAAAGTAATGATAATAATTTGATGATCAAAAGCCTTCATTTGTGTATATATTATTAAACTACATTCACCTTGTCTTTACTCATGCCTTTGATGTTATGTTTTTTCAGATCTATCGTTCCTTTGGCTTACGTCGATCAGTCACCACGGTAAATTGTGGAATTTCTCCTTCATTCATTTCACGTGTTTTTTTATCAACCGTATCACTTCACAAATTTCGTTGAATTTCTGTAAAATCCGAGGGAGTTATAAATCTGTTCGAATGATAAAGCCAGGAAAATTCTATCAAATTTGGCTTTTACTAAGTTTAAAAGTCCCATCGGTGACTAATTAATTTTACCTGCACGGTAATAGACAGAATGCCATAGCGACAAAACTATCTCAGTGTGAATGGACCAGGGTCTTTATACATCAGTTATAGAATACATTTCATGTTTTGTTTGAGACCTAGCCCATGCCACAGTCCTATTTAATACAATCCAAAATGGACAAACTATTACAGAGAAGAACGTTAGATTGAAAGCTAATGGAAGTGAATTACGATGTGTACGTTTCGAGTGTTGTGGTAGTGGCTATGTAATATCACTTTTTTAATGCTACTTTGAATATAAACAGTCTGAAATTCTAAAAATGAGTACGTTAGTTGTTTGTTTTTTTTAAATAGTCAGACTGAATGGGGTCTTGAAGCCTGGTATTTACTGATCAGCAGTTCAAGATTTTTTTTCTGATTGACCATACTCCTGTGTTTTTGGTAATGTAGATATTCAAGGAAGTTGTCGAAAGCAAAAAAAAAAGTTTCCTCAAGGCCTATGAGGCCCATAGAGCTGGAGCTTATCCCAGTTTCGGTAGCATGAAGTGGAACATATGATTTTACATCATCTCCGAGACAGAACGCTAGTCTGTCGTAAGCTTACTTCCCCAGCAGAATATACTGGTACCCGATTCACACCTGGGTGGGGAGAGGAAAAAGGGTGTAAAGTGTCTTTCCCAAGGAAAGCAAAATCCTGAAAAACGTTTAAACTTTCTAAAAATGCGTTTCCAAGGAATTCTTTTCTCTATAAATTCTTTTCTCTGTTTTCTATTCTAGACCTGGAGCATAACTTGCATGGTCTACTATGCTGAGCAGAAGATTGCAGGCCGAAAACTTCCTATGCCGTACAAGGATATCAGTGATGATCCCAATCAGGTATGAGTACAGAAATGCTTTGCAAAGTGTCATTTTTTTCTTTCTTGAAATAAAGGAATGAGAACCAGTGGTCAATTCCTAGTCTGGGAATCGATGATGACGACGACTATTCAGCAATGTTTTGGGCTCTCACCCTTCGGCCCAATGCCATTATGGGAAAGTTGCAGGTTTTCTGTAGTTTTGTCTGGGATGAGTAAAGGCATTAATCCATGCCTGGGACCTGAGATGCTGTAGTTTTGGGCAAGGGAAGATCATCATTGCCCCTCACCCTTATTAGGGTATAGGCCACACACACAAGGGATTTCCACTTTATTCTGTCCGGGGATAACTTAGCCAGTTCTGACCAGGTTTGTCCTGTTCCTTTTTTGTCTCTCTCCACACTTCTTCTCCGTGTTTCCCTTGGCCTTCCCTGTTTTCGGGTTCCTTAGGGGTTCCACTGCAATGCCTGTCTGGTGATGCTACCTAGTGAAGTTTCCATGTACTTAAACTTCTTGTGTGCACATCAATATTTCTAATGTACTTAAATTCCTTGTGTGCACATTAATATTACTAATGTACTTGAATTCTTCATGTACACATTAATATTTCTAATGTACTTAAACTCCTTGTGTGCACATTAATATTACTAATGTACTTGAACTCCTTGTGTGCTCATCTATTATATTACTAATGCACTTGAACTCATTGTGTGCACATTAATATTACTAATATACTAATGACTTGAATTTGTGTGCACAGATGGGAGGTGATTTTATTGTGGACAGTGAGGGTGTGGTCCAACTGAGGCACCCCAGCAAGCACTCAAATGACCGGCCATCAGCACAAAGCCTCCTGAAGCATCTTCAGTCCTCGGATCGTGAAGTGCCAAAAAATCCCATCTTTGCCTTCTTCAACCCCCTGTAAAAGGTGAATCACAAAAAAAGAATGCTTAAGCCTTTTACTGCCAGCTGTCTATGAATAGTGAGGAGAAGCTGATTAAAAATAACTATTTCAGAGTTCTTGTTCTTCATTTTAGTGTGGAAAAAAGTGGGTGTTATGTTAAGTAATATTTGAGACTGAAATTAGGATCCATCGAATTAACACTTAATGTTGGAAAAAACATTGCTTTTCATGGATCGGTGAATTTAGCAGTGAAAGGATTAAAACTCTGGGAAAGTCTCTTTCAGTTTTTTGTTCCTTGTCGGTGCAGATAAATTCATGACTGGTCCTATTTATTACAGTAAATGTTGTGTGATCTAGATATGACAAATGTTTCATTTTAGTGTTAGCTTATACTAGCCTGTAGTGCTGTGACTCATTTTGGTGAATACTTCATTCATAGTGAAGTTTCTGTCTGTGGGGCTTGAGTTTTAATGTCGTTGATAACTACTGGTGGCTCTTTTTCACTGCAAATTGTAATTGAAAGAATGTGTAACTTTCATGTCTCCAAAGGTAATATAGCGGTGTTGAATATTTGCTGTCATTCAAGCACCATTCCTTTTTTTTTTATTTAAAGTAAAGTGATACAGTGTCAAAACTTGATAATAGTATTTAAAAAAAAAAAAAAAGTGGATTCCCGCCTAGTTACAACAGAATTCTTACCATGAAGTAAAGAAAGAAAATTATACATATATTTCATCATTATTTAATGTTTCTGTTTTTGTTTTGTTTTTACTCCTCAGAACATAGAGCTGCTTGTCTTCCTAGCATTCATGAAAGAGGCAAATGCAATCAGGTCTCCTGAAGTTTGCCTCTGGACAACAGGCTGGAAGTGCATCCAGCTTTCTTCACATCATCTTTTTGTGGAGGATAAGATCTGTAATCATTTATAACAATGTATAACATAAGATCTGTAAACATTTATAATATTGTCACTTCAAGGTATTGTCTTTGCTTACCTATTCTTTTTTATCCCAGTAAAGAGCTGCCTATTTTTTGTATTAGTTTTATTTTCATAGTGTCTACAATGTTGTTTGTACTTATATTGTAACAACTGCCAAAATATGGATCTATGTATTTCTCCTGTGGTCTGTAAAGGTAGTGGTCACAGATGTATTTAAATAATATTCCTTTACAAACTCAAAATCGGTAGTCTTTATTCACTGTTTATCAATCTTCTCATTGTCGTTCACCTTCACAGTTGGAGATGTATGTCAAGGACTGTCGTCATGAGCAGCTTCACAAATCTGTGAATCTTCTCTTTAAGACAATGTTCATCAATGAGATCTGTGTTGAAATGCATTCCCAGTTAAATGAGCTGTGATAGTTTGGAACCTCCTCCCTCAAGTGTGCACATAATGAGCCTTGTCTACTTTACAATGCAAGAGCTCCTTCAGTTACACCCTCTGAATAATAAATATATATGTATTGCTTCAGTGATCCCGGTCCGCTTTATTCTGACCTCTTTCTGCAAACTACTTGGGTTGAGAAAGACAGGGAGGCTAAAAGTGAAAAATGAAAGAAAAGAGAAGGGGACTCAGTGTAACTCTACTCACAAGATCCACGCCCCTCTCCTGAATCTCCAGTTAGCTCCCTTACCATAAGTTCAGGCCATGATTGTAACAAGCCTACCAGCCAAAACATCTTCTTTTCCAGTTCTTGAACTTTAAATGTCTTTGAAGCCCATCTCTTACCATGTGGACAATTTTTACAAAATAATAACTTTATTTTCATACCTTATACACACAATATAAAACAGTTCTCAAATGTTTGTCTTTGTCATATAGGCAGAATTTACATAATATAATGAAGAATAACTTTTTGGTATTGTAAAATAACCTAATAAAGACATTTTACTCCAAGCTGTGGCAAGTTTGCTTGCTTTATTTTCTGCCTGAAAGTTGTGTGATTGATGGCAGTAAATATGGATTAAAGATATATTTTTTTTTCTTTTGTAATGTGATGATAGTTTGTAAAGCAGTTGCCTCTCATTAATGTTATAAAGTTTTCATTAGAATTTGTTTACGTTTGTATTTTTAGAGACTGAAGGCCGAATATAGGCCTTCTCTGAAGTAATGTGTTTGCAGTCATTTGTTTTAGTAAGTTAGTAAAGTTCCTTCAAGACCTATGAGGCCTGTATAGCCAGAGGTTATCCCAGATTGGGTAGCGTGAAGCGGAACAGACAATTTTTAGATCATGGACGCTAATCTGTCATAGGCTTACTTCCCAAGAAGTATATGCCGGGGCCCAATTTGCACCTGAGTGGGGAGGAGGAATCGTGCACAATACAGTCTCTGCCGGATTCAAACCCAGGACGCATGGATCAAGACCTATGCTCTAACCACTCAATCACCATGTCTTAGTGGTGAAGTATGCGTATCAGAAAGTAAGGCATTCTTTCTGTCTTTCTTTTTCTGCTATTAATTCAGAGGGAGTCCTGATCACAAGTATTTTTCTACCCACAACACTGGACTGACTGTTTTGTATGTGTGCCGTTTGTACCAATTTCATGGCATCCCCAACCTTTCAATTAGCTACATTCCGATTTCATAGGCAGAAAGAAAGTAAAGTATAATAAGAAGGTAATATCTCGTCTTAGAATAATACAAGTTTGCAGGCAAAGAGAAAGAAAAGTGCATGAAGAGCATGACAATTTTTAAAAAGTGTTTAATGAAAATTTTGACATGCAGTTCCAAACATCACCAAAATAGGCATAAATATAATGATATTGAAGCATATATGAATGAATTGTGTAGCAAGAGATTCTCTTAACAAATCAGTGAATGGCATGTACTGTAGACATACTTCAGAGGAGTACACACATGGCACACACAACAAACTGGGAGTAGGACACAGACAAGAAACTCGAGTAAAGGAGTCAAACATGTTTAACTCATTCCACCCTAAAAGGAGCAGTGCTGACACAGTGTTCTCAAGAACCTTAAACAAAAAAAATAATAACTTGCTGTTCGTGTCCTTTTGTCTCAAGTCAAGACTAGTGCTTTTTTGCCCGTTTTGTGTTGTCGTATTCTATTCAGAAAGATCTGCTTTTGATTTGATACCAGATATAATCAGATGGGGTATATCATGACAGAGAATAGAGAGATTCTGAGAAGTGATGAAAAAAAGCATCAATTAAATGCTTGAAATAATTGGTAACAGTGGATGTGTAAAGTCATAATTTTACAATTATTAATAGGCTAAAAATTAAAGATAACATTAACATCAAGTTAAAGACAAAGAAGAGGTTTACAACCAATCAAAATCCAAAAATCTTTTGATCCAGACCAATGCAACTACAAGTTTACACACATGTAAAAGATCCACCATTCAACTTTCAAGCTGTACGGAAGAAACAAGTAGGCCAGTGTAAATGTAATGAAAATAGCAGTTTTCAGAAAAACCACACCCATATATATAATATCTGTATCAATGATCTTCGTTTAAATAAACAAACTGGAAAATGAATAAAAGAAAAGATCAAAACCAAAGCTTGTATTTTCCCTTTTCATTATTCATCTTCTGCAGTTTTGACTCCCGTGTTTCTGTTTAGCAGTCTGATCAATTTAAGAAGACCCGCAGTTAGTTTAAGATCTGTAGACAATCGTGTTCTCAGATCATAAACGACAGTTGCCTCCCTTCATTCAAAGCTGTTTAAATCTACACAAGATTTACTTCTGTTATTATTCCTGAAAATTGTTTACTGTGTTGCACTGACTCAATGTGGGATGGAATGAGATAAACTTGGAATTGGAGTACACAAAATGGTAAATTATATAATACACAGCACCCTTCTCTTCAATAAAACTGGACTAGAATAACATCAACGCAATTTTCATTTTGCATTCTAAAATATTACCTCAGGTGATGATGAGCTATAATTACTACAATATCATCACTATATGGACTGCATTTTTCACGCATTTTCCCAAATCGTTAATAAAAATTTATTTAAAAGCTTATTACAGATGAGCGTCTATGATCACATACTTGACTAAATCTACTAACATGGAGATGTTGATAGTCCTACTCATTACTAACATCACTTAAATCACAAATTCACTTGCAAATAATTTCTTTCTGTCCAAGGAGTATTTCATACCCGCGTCGTCATGAGTGAAATGAGACATAACGACTTCATTGACTTCAACACTCTCAGCTGTTGAATGATAATAGGAAGTACAGGATTTCATTGTGAGACCCTTGTGAAATTCATTAAAATGTAATTGGAAAAAAAATATGGAGCAGAACACAGATCAGTCACAAAGGGTGTTTTTAATTTGGTTCTTACAAGTAATGCTTAAAACACACTTCCTCAAGCCTTCCTCTTCTCGCCTTCCAAGTCTAGGCATGAAGCTAAGTGTTTTCTTCTTATTCTTTTCCTTTTATGTGACTGTTTTTTGTTCCCTTTGAAGACAGAAATTGTCGAAACATTGGTTTGTCTTAGTGTATTTCTACGGGATAGCTTCATTTGGTTGTGTCTGCTACTTTGCATTGTGCGGGAGTCTTCCATAGTCATCCTTCAATCTTTATGAGAGACATTCCCAGTCAGGTTGAATGCTTCCACAAGCGTTGTGGGATGTATCGCAGTCTGAAACGAACTCTGGCACAGTTTCTACAAATCTTTACACAACTTGCTCCTTGATAGTAAAGTAAAATAAAGTTCCTTAGAGGCCAATGAGGCCCATAGAGCCGGAGCTTATCCCGGTTTTGGTAGCGTGAAGCAGAATAGATGATTTTTACATCATCTCCTAGACAGGACGCAAGTCTGTCAGGGTTACTTCCCCAGCAGAATATGACGGTACCCAATTCGCACCTGGGTGGGGAGAGCAAAATGGTGTAAAGTGTCTTTCCTAAGGACACAACATGGTCACCTCCTGGATTCGAACCCTGGACCCTTGGACTAGGAGTCCAATGTTGTAACCATTCAGCCACCACACCACTTGCTCTTTGATACTATAAAAAAATATTTAGTACATGTATTGTATATATATATATATATTATTTGATTCTAAATAATTTGAATTTAGTGCAAAGTACACACAAAAAACAAACCCACACAACAACTACAGTCACTTTCATAAGTTGGTTTCATAAAGATGAGACAAGGGACTGCCTTAGACCAGAATTTTTTTTCTGCTTTCATTAATAATGTGAACATGATACATGTCATGTATGCTTATACTCTTATCCACTTATTGCCTTTTCAAAAAGCACTCTGAATAAAATTCTGCACGCTTACTTTTTGTAAAGTAACTTCCAACTTTGATTAAACAAAAAATGCACAAGAAATAGAAATACATGCAATATTCAATAAACCCCCAAAGAAAATAGCTTTGTTCAAAGATCTCAGCATGACAAGGTAAATCACATGCATAATATACAATTTATATACATCATAACTTTTGCTTTGACTTTGATTAATTAAACAATTTGATGAGAAGCACAAATTTCAATTCCTTCCAACAGCTCCTTTTTTTTCTTTGGTTCACAGAAAGGACAGTAATAGTCAAATAAATAAACTACCTGTGAAATACAAACAAACCCTTCTTTTCAACCACTTCAAGATTGTTGTGAGTAGAAGCAAATGACAAAAGCTCTTTCTTATTTGTTCATCTTTTACTTTTCCTGACAACACATAAAGTAAGATAAATGGCACCAAGCCCCTCATTATAACCAATTATGTATTTTGATTACGCTACTTTACCCTCTTCATTGAAAAAAAAAAAAGAAAGAAACCAGAAGAAAACAACACATAAAGTAAGATAAATGTGTGGAAGGCACCAAGCCCATCATTATAACCAATTATCTATTTTGATTATGCTACTTTACCCTCTTCGTTGAAAAAAACAAAACGGAAGAAAATGATTAAAACAAGGCTGAATAAAAATGGTAGCAGAAATGCATCACAACCATTTCATGTGAGCAGAAAGATGAACAAAGTGACAACAAAGAAGGTTCACAATGCAAATGAAACGACTGTTGTAAGAGAATTAAGTTAATTAACACATGCACACGAATAGCACCTTCAAGCCGGGTGTCATACAGTCTCTGTACGTATCTTACCATTTGTAGACATAGGCCTATTATACACTTAAAAGTTTATCATCAGATTTCTTAGGTACCATAAACATCAATACCATTTTGTTCGCGTATATGTGTGTTAAAAACCGATTTTATCATACAAACGCCAAATTATTGGTTTCTTTTCTTTTCTTTTTTTTTTTGGAATAGAGTTTCAATAATGTATGTTAGAAATGATTAATCATTACTAATAAATCAGTTTCCTACTTTCCCTCTTTGAGACATGATATGTAAAAACTGTAAAGAACTGTACTTCATCAAACTCTTCATTTTTATAACACAAGCCCATACTGAATTATACTGGCCTGGAAACAACCTCATAAAAATAAAAGCATTTGTTTATGTACAATAATAAATGCTTGACGCACTCCAAAGCTTCTTGTCATTAAATTGTTCTGCAACTTTACAGTCATAGCACCAAGAGATACAGCAAAGGGAACCAACTCTTCATATCATGCACACAGAATTTGTTACAAGGAATAGTACAAGTTACTACAAGTACCCTGTACAGAAGAAAACACTTGAAAATACTCTACACTGTGCCCTTGCCCTATAATATGAGAAAAAAACAGAAGTCCCACAGCCTCTGGCTCATTGAGGAGAATGTTGAAATAATCACTTTAAGTACCACTACTACAGGACATCACCATCAACATGAAGACAAGAACAGAGGAAAAATAATACGTAACAGATCCCAAAAGCAATGAACATATTATGGAAGAATGTCGGTTTAAACATAGCCGTACCAGCATTGTAATTTCCTCCACGATATACAGTGGACACTGAATTAAAGTTAAACTTGCATAAATATAACTATAACCACATCTACCTCGGATAAAAATTCAACATTTTTTAGATAGAATAAGTTCAATCTCTGTATTGACAAGTATTTCAAACGTTTAACTTAACACTAGTTCAACAAGTCATTTCTTGAACATTTATTTTCTCAGGTTCTAAAGCTTTATTTTCTCAGGTTCTAAAACTTGTTTTTCTCAAGTTCTAAAGCTTTATTTTCTCAGGTTCTAAAGCTTTATTTTCTCAGGTTCTAAAGCTTTATTTTCTCAGGTTCTAAAGCTTTATTTTCTCAAGTTCTAAAGCTTTATTTTCTCAGGTTCTAAAACTTTATTTTCTCAAGTTCTAAAACTTTATTTTCTCAGGTTCTAAAACTTTATTTTCTCAAGTTCTAAAACTTTATTTTCTCAGGTTCTAAAGCTTTATTTTCTCAGGTTCTAAAGCTTTATTTTCTCAGGATTCCCAATGCTTTCAGAGACCCTTCCTCACGGGCCTGAATTTATTCTCTGGATCAGGCAGGAAATACTTATCCCAAACATCCATGTGCTGCCCGATCCGCCCCCAAGGTTTGAACTTGCCGTTCCAGTGAAGCAGTTTGGCACTCTGGATGTACTGCTTGCTGTAGCTTGTGCCGGCCGTCCAGCCTGTGGAGAGAGAAGATACAATGAAAATCTTGTACCAAGAATAATGGTGGCACAAAGGCCGAATGGTTAGAACTTTGAACTCCCTATTCAAGGATCATGGCTTCAACTCTAGGCAACTGTGTTGTGTCCTTCTGACAGACACTTAAAAACCATTTTCCCTATCCCCACCCACGGAAAAATTTGACATTTTTTCACTCTTTTGGGGAAGTAAACCTACAACAGCCTAGCGTCCCGGCAAGGAAATGATTAAAAAATCATCTGTTCTGCTTCACACTACCTAAACCGGGATAAGCTCCGGCTTTATGCTCCCTATTGGTCTTGAAGGAACTTTACTCACTCATTGGATTATAAGGGGTTAGATTTTGTAAACTCATCTCACCGAGATATCGGACGTGCCACATTGGATCCAATGGGGAGTACTTCTTGTGGAAAACAAGCATCATCGGAGGCTGAGAACCTCCACCACCCTTTTCATTGCCGTATACTTCTTCCCTGAATGAAAAAAAAGACGAATTTAGGATACTTGTGGCATGCAAACTCACCTGTGCATAATTGCATTAAACAAATGGCCATAGCACATACCAAGTATAATTCAAGTTTGCGTAAATTCTTTTCACTTCTACTTCCATTTCAAAAATCAAGAAAACTTCAAAAAAGCTTACTGAGCTCTACTCTTTGCTTTCAATCACAGACACATTATTGAACTGACATTTTAGAAAGAGACTTCACACAGACACAATGGAGACATAAATAGTATATATTATATAATACATGAGAGTGTATTTTGTCTTATTGATAGTTTAGAACAGGATTGATAGCAATAGAGACATAAAGATTGATATTTTAGAACAGGATTGATACAGCAGAGACATAAAGAATCAATAAGGACATACTTTGTATTCAGCTCCATCCAATACTCCAGCTGTTGCGTGATGTTGTACTTGTGCCAGTCGGCCAAGTTGGTGACAAACACACCAGTGTTGAAGGAACATTCACTGGGCTTGATGTTCATATCCTTCACGTGTTTGTTCTTGAAGTCCAGAAAGTCAGCGTACACATTCTGGGAAAGTTGAAGAAAACCTTCCGATAAATTCTGTTACTGTTATGTGAGTTGCTGAATTGATCTAGAATCACTGAGAACGCTGAGAATTATTAGAAAATTAATTAAAGAGTCTAGTGACTGGATGCATATTTTTTTTGCATTTCAAATTACTTTGGACCACAGATTATTAAGAATGAATGTAATTTTTAATCAGAGAAAAGGTCCCATGTCTGGGTATACTTGAAATATTCTTCCCATAGAAAAACATTCACAAAAAAAAAAAAAAAAAGTTGGAAGATGACAACAAAACTTGTTACCACAGCTTGTTCCTCAAACACACAAACACATGTTTGTATATTACAGGCACACACACAAAAAACATGCATGTGTATACAAACATGTATGTATACACATACACAACAAAACAAAATAAAAAAACAGCAACAACTTACATTGAGATGACTCAGTCTCCTGTTCACACCCAGACAATCTTCAGAGAAGGCCGCCAGGTGATTCTGTTTGATGTGGGTGGAGTACAATTCTTTGATGTCACCTTCAGGAAACACGGCATAAACAGTTCAAGTCAGTCAAAAAAGTAATGGTAAGGGAGAAAGCTTCCAATATTGACACCACAAAGCAAAATACTAAAGAGGCTGGGAACCAACTGGAATGGGACAGCTAGAATAGCCCAGACCAGAGTGCGATGGCGAGGAGTCATTGATGACCTAAGCACCAAATGATATGACGGGCCTGAGTAAGTAAGTACAAAACAAAACAGTTCAGTTGTTTTCTTAATGATCCATGTTATTTGCCCATTAGCCAAGTCAAATCATTTGGAACTTAAATTGAACTTATTGTGCTACAGCCCTTTTTAGAAGAGACATACTAACTTCACAGATCTAAGTAGTCACTGTAGTCATTGTTTCTATACCTTGTGTTCATGATGACATCTGAGGTTCACAAATGTATATTTATATTATATATAGTGTTTTTAGTTTTTATAGTCTGGAATAAGCATCTGATATGTAAAAGGTAAACTTTTATCATTATTAATGAATTCAATACAGTGTCATGGTTTTACATGAACAATGATTAAAACCTTAAAGCTTTAGTGTGAAACTCACTCACTCTCTCTCTCTCTCTCTCTCTCTCTCTCTCTCTCTCTCTCTCTCTCTCTCTCTCTCTCTCTCTCTC
>JBDFRD010578163.1:0-28928 GCA_039654405.1 Bullina lineata | reverse complement strand
AAAACTGCTGGCCAACAAAATGACAAAATTGACAACAATGTGTAAGTTTACATTTGGGAACAAAAATGGCAAAAAAAACTTGAGGCATATTTTTATCGACACTTCGTAAAACATTAAAGAAAAAAAGTCAAAAAGAACACATTCTCAGTTTATTCAAATAAATTATAAAACCTAGAGTCATAGCTTTTGCATCTTGAGATGCCATGGAAAATTTTATGAAATATATACAGTGGAATGTGCAAGAAGTCAACACCTTACAGTGGTCCCGTTTTGTTCCTTCTTTATTTAAGTAAATTTTTTTCTGATAAAGTCAACGGCCTCAGCGCTATTTCCACTAAAAGTCAACACCATGTAGCCAAATGAAAAGGTGAAATCATGGGAAAAAAAGAAAGAAAAGGACAGCGAGAGAGAGAAATGGGTAGCGTTGGGATGGGTGGGGAGAGAGTGCTTCCCCGCGACATTTTCCACAACCGTTGGCCTCGTGCAGCGCAAGTAGATATTATCTAGATCGAGTTCACACTATTCTGCTACTTTGCTTCGCTGGTCAGCTGTCCGGCAATTGTTTACACAATGGAACCTCTGATCGGTCATTCCCTGATACCTATCAGACGCTGGCGGCTTGTAAGATACCAGGGGAATTTTTTATAATTCGTCATAATTATAATGCGCCGTGTGTCTGAGACCAAACGAGACCGGTTGACCCTTCTCACTTCTCGATGTTTCTTCAAATCAAACAGGGCTGTCAATCAGATAAAAACTCCACCCCTAACTGCTGTAGACAAATTGGGAATGTCACAGTTTTTGAATAGCCTGGGGGTGATTAGAGCCTGAAGGTGCTGTCCGTCAATTAGCTCCTCCATTTGTGTGCAAAAAGGGGTGATGGGGATGTGTTTCTGTGTTTTCTCATAACTCAACGTTAATTCCATGGTCCCACTGATGTCAAGATACACAAATTGCGCGTGCAAACACCCACACATCCCATCGCTTTGTCTCTTCCTCTTATCTTCGCCTGCCTTCACAGTAGTCACACTGCGCTCATTGTACTACAAGATCTTATCATTTCGATTTCCAGTTGTTGTAAATTAATATAATGAATATTAGTATTATTAGCCAATGAAATTTCAATTTTGTTTCTCCCGCGAAAATGTTTTCTAGGTTTGTATCAATCGACAAAGATGTTATTAGTTGCTTGGCTCAACTGTGCTTTGCCTGTGCAGTGAAACAAAGTGACTCATTAAGTTCACAACTTCTGTTTCACCGCTTACCATTCACCAGGATTTTGCTAACACGTGACATAGTCCAATCGCACCTCTTTTTATTATCTTTGGATTTCCTCCCCTCAAAATGGATAAAGTTAACGCTTTTTTTTCGGTCCGAGGTGTTGACTTTATCCGGATTCCCCTGTATACTACAATAGTCCCTTCGGGAAGGGGTGCCGCAAAGAATCCTGTGAGTCTGCATGTTGTAAGAGGTGACTTAATGACAGATGGATTGGTCATATCAATAGAATGAACACAGACTCTATTGCTAGAACAGCCCTTAGCCTGTTGGGTACAGAAAAAAAGATCCACCGATGGGACAACAATGGAGTGTAGAGAAGGAAATGCGCAAAATAGGTTGGGGTTGGGGAAGGATTGCCAAGCTTGCTTCAGAAAGGGACTATTGGCGCTTTCTGTTACCACTGCTGACATAGCACAATGAGGCCTATATAAACATGTATGCTAGAATAACCACAAATACAATTGAAAATGCAACTATTTGTCTTCTGTTTATGCACTGGAGCTGCTTTCATCCAAATTTCATTGTACATTCAATATTATTTCTTTTCAGCTTCACCTGAAATCATTCCAGAACATGAGATATTGCTAAGCACTGTCACTGTTCAGAATTGCCTGTTTCCATACAAGAAAATATCGCTACACTACCGCATAAATGAAATTGTTCTCGCATAGCTGTTCTGCCTATAAACATAAAAGAGCCAGAACGGTTACTTATTTAGATGAAACACTCAAATTTTGTAGGGCTCATCTTTATCCATAATGCAAAAACTGATGCACATACAGCTTTTTGCGATAAACACTTCACTAGGAAATTATCTGTTTGCTGTACTACCTTGCTGTGACCAGGGGGTCATCAGGAGGGCTGGAAATGGGCTGCTGCTCCATTATCTTGCTCGTGCTATCTCCAGCTTTCATATCATTATATTCGCTGATGTAACTCAAGTACGCCAAAGACACAATGTGCACCTGATGAGAAATATAGGTTACAAGAGAATTTTATGAGAAGGATTGGAAGTGAGTCAATTACATTGTACAAGGTACCATTTTTTTCAGAAAGGAAAAATCTAGAAATGCTTAAAATCAGTCTCAAAGGCATGAAATCCAGATTATGCATTTTAGAGGTACAGCAACTTTTGATTGCTATTTTTCGTGGCATTGCCTGTAAAATTTAATGTATATCACATTGAAAGTTTATTTTACTTCAGCCTTTATGACGCTCTTTGCTTCATAGTTATTGGAATCAATGTTTTGTACCTTCTTGGAGTAAAAGATGTTCAAAACAAATTTTAGACAAAGAACATTACATTTTGGAACTGTTTTCTTCCAATGTATGAAAACACGTGAGATACACCCAAAATGAGGTTCTACAGAGGTCTCCGCCTAAGAGCCCGATCAGCCTAAGACCACGGTAATCTTGTCTCCCGAGGTGCGGGTTCTTAGGTGGAGACTACTGTTTTTGAATAATTAAAAACAAGAAAAACATTTCGAAAAGCAAGCGACAGGTACATTACACTTCTTTACAGTTCATCAATTTCATAACATGTCAAACAAGGCAACAATTAAAAGCAATATTGTGCTGTGAAAATGATGTTTTGAGGGTGTGTGTATAAATTCTGAAATGATTATTGTGTTAGTTCCTTCAATTACTCATTTACTTCAAGATTTTTCAGTCATCGGAATTTCCCATTGACATAATATACTTTGATGCATTAAAACAATTTCAAAAAGACACACTGCTTTCCTTTTTCAATAGACAGGAGCAGTTTGACTCAAGAGAATTAACCCCCTAAGTGGCATGAATGGAAGAGGTTTCAGATTTACTGACTCTGTGTTCAATTTACAGCCCAAGTACTGTTTGAGTGAACACAAGCAAAAAAAACAAACTTCAGAATAATGATAAAAAAAGTTATTCACAAAAACAAAAGAAAGAAAAATAAATACCTCTAAATCCTGCGAAGTCTTTTCAACATAGATGTGTGGTGCACAAATATCTCCGATGACCCAGGAGTATTTGTAAAGGTCCCTGATGGTAAGGGCCACTTTGTACAGGCAATAAATATATGGAGTAATTTCATTTCCAAGGGCTCTTTTGAGGGTCACGTCCAAAAGATTACCACTGCATTTGTTGGAAACATGGCATTCCTAGGGGAAGAAAGGAATATAATATTCTTATCCCAATTAAAAATATGGACAAAAATTAAATGGAAGGCTAACAGATGTTGAACAAATTCAAACTCAACTGAAAAGACTGCTTTTGTGATAACAAAACAATTGCATAGAAATAATCGGACTTGTGTCTCTACATAGAAAGAAAAGCTTCCTTCACTCTACTGTCTTCTTCCCCTACCCACCACCTTGGTCTAGAAGCTGCTTCTTCCCCTACCCACCACCTTGGTCTAGAAGCTACTTCTTCCCCTACCCACCACCTAGGTCCCAGCAGATTAAATAAAAGCAGTCAGTCTGCCGCAGGGATTTAACAAATACAGAGTTAAAAAAAAAAAGGCTTTGAGGACTAATTTAATGTTTAAATCCTTTAAAATATTCAAGACTTACAAAGATTTGTGAATTCTCATCTTCTTTGAAGATCTTGATAGGGGGTAGTATGGGATCCAAAGTGCCATGCTTAATATGCCCAAGCATGGCTGGACCAATCTTCCGTTTCACCTTCTCTCTAAATATCAGCTTATCTTCCTGTAAACAGCATGAAGGAAATATGGGATTAATGTTTCAAACGGAGTTAACTGTCCCTGCTTCAGAAATGTATTACAAACATTACCAAACAATGCCAGTTACAATATTTAAATGCTAAATAGCCTCACATGCTTTGAACTTCTTAAACATAAAGGAGTGTATTTTCCCCTTCTTATTGACAGTGATTTGATTTAACATATTCCACTTTCAATCGATGACCTTTTCCCTACATTGATAAAATTAAATGCCATTATTTTAACCCCAATTTGCATCTTTTACAAAAGTGCATTATCATGAATATTGTTTGCTGTAAATATCCATTTTTAACATGCATGATTTATTTCTATTACTTAGTCGAGTGGTTTGACCTGGATTTAGATTGTACGTGCCCATAGAGACTGTTGTAAATACAACCTATTATCAGTTACAATATTTGTAGTTTAGTGGTCTTTAAATGCAATATATTTTCAAATGCTAATACAAAAGAAGAAGAAATCCAAATCTTTGTTGTGGATGAAGCCAGGAGTGCCTTCAAAATATTTTCGAAGATGGAAAACGTTGAGAAAATAGAACCTACGTAAGTAATCATGAGCAGATTACTGGAGACAGTGTGAAGCTTCACCTTCGTCTGTGGCACATTATTGTAGTCTTCCAAATCAGCTTCACCTGAAGGAACAGATAGCACATCATAAATAATTTTATATAAATATATTGACTTTTTTATTGATCACCTGATAGCACATTTATCATTGTGTATACAAAGTAATGAGCTAGAGTCTGTGTAATCAGAAAGTAGACAAACTCATTTTAAAATCCGGATACAAAAAAAGGGCATTTGAATGATATAACAATCTAAAAAGAAAGCATTATTTTGTTTTAGTTGGAATATAAGCAGCACTGTTATACATTACATCTTAATAACTCAGTAAGGCGTTCACTTTCTAAACATATGAGTCCAAGTTCGACTCCCATAAGTGGCAGGATTTTTTCTGCAAACTTTTTGATCTTTATTCATTCCTCGCTCCAACTGGGTAGTGCGGAGTTTGAATGTTGAACTCTGTTGGAGATGAGCTATAAAATTGATGATCCTTTGTGTATGTTACGTATGTTAAGAATCCTTTGATGGTCTAAAATTGTACAAGAGAAGAAAAGTGTCGCTGTACGGGCAAAATTTCTAAATTTCAAAATTCAACCAATGAACATCTCACTCTCTACCGGGCTGCAGGTCGGGCTAGTTCCAAACGTATTGACTGTCTTTCCTTTGGAATAAAAGTAATATGACTGAGAGAGGAACAATGCCTCTGGAAAAAGCGTCATTTCTAAGAGGCTGCCCAGGCAAAGCAGCTCTAAAGCAGTTTTGATCGTCTGTGAAAGACGGAAAGATACATACATAGATTCAATAAAATCAACACATCAATTTAAAATGTGTTAATAATATTATTACTTACGCTTTATTCTTGGGATTCCCTGAAAGAAAAATATTTACAAAAGTGTGAGGGCACTTTTTCGAGACAATCTCACATATTGCAAGTTACTCTCAACTGCTAAATACAGCACTCAAGAAGCTTTGAGACTCAACAAATTGAACATAAACATATTCTAGCAGCATCTCAGGAGCCAATCTTGCTAATCTTGGAAGTAAGATCATTTGATGCCATGATTAATGTTTCCTGTTTCTTTGTTCCTTTTCTTTATTTGACATGTCTGCTACGTTAATTTTTGTTTTCCTCTCATTAAACTATTAGTTTAACATTTGGGTTATCTTTTAGAGTCAACTTTCCAACATAAACCCATGCTGACAATGAATTAGCTCAAATCACATTAAGCCCTACTTACCCATCGAAGGAATTTTCTATAAGAAATTATCCAAACAATCATTGCCTTTACATTATAATATAATTTGTTACATACAAAATATATATAAAAAATATGATGACTTACTATTTTATACATCACAGAAGACTGCACCGTTTTATGTATTCGGTGAGGGTAGGGAATTATTGTGTGAGGAGAATCTGCAGAATCTGAAAAAGAAAATACAATTGAGAAACCATTTCAAAACAGTAGGGTTATCAAACAAAGTAACCACCATACACAAAATCACGATTGTGATAGAGTCAACTTCCCAAATTCCTGACAAAGAATTTATTTCATAAATTAAAGTAGTATAGAATAGCTACACAAATTATTAAAAGCCTTGGACAGTTTTGAGATTGAACATGCATTAAAACAGCTCCCAGAGACTATGCTTTTACTAATTCGGTTTCAACTGTGATATCACATGAAGAAAAGACACTAATGCTGCTTTAAAAGAAGACATTCTTACAACTAAAAGGGCTGAAACATGCATACAAACGTTATACTAACAAAAAGATTATAAACAAAATCATACTAAATGCATATATATTTCAAACAAGTGACAAACACATCTAAAATAATTGTATGAGAAACATACATCAGGCACTCAAGCCCATTTCTTGGAATGAAATGAATTAAAAACTATTTTACTCCCTGAATTTAACCCGTAAAGACTACATGTAAAATAAAAATAAAAAAGTGAAAACGCTTTTAAAGCAAAAAAAAAAAAAGCACATATTTTTACTTCTCCGATTTCTTACTTCTATAGATTTCTTCCATGCTGGTTTTAACATTGCTGACAAAAGGGCGACTTTCAGCATCAATGTCAGCACACTGAGTTATAACATCAAAAGTCTTTCCCTCAATGCAACGATCATGGTTCAAGCTCACCTGACCGTCTCCAATCTGACAATGAAAACGTTATTAAATAAAGAAAGACAACTATACATATTAATTAAATTCACAAGTAAAACCAAAAAACCAAAAAAAGGATAATTGTTTTTGAAACTGCCAACAACTAACAGAGCCCGAGGCCATAGGTCTAACATAACCCAGGCTGCAACAGCAGCTGGAGGTCTGTTACATGCAAGGAGATATTACACCTGCTAAAAGGACTGGAAAACTGGTGTGAAATGAACGAGCTCAGCTCAGGTGGAACCACTATATTATGACAAAATGGTTGCACTGCTCTTCACTTTTACAGAGTTTCCACAACTTAGTACTACTGCATTATGCCGTCTTTCCCATACCCTGTACTTATCCTTTTGTCCGAGTTTCTTTGACTTTGAGGTAATTTCTACGTTTGGCCTGATATTGTTTTGAAAATGCCCCTTTATAGTCTGTGTTTTGTCTTTACCAACTTTAGGCGGCCCATTTCATCAGCATATTTAGACAGTTGGTTGTCAAAGTATTAAAACATGATAGTGAAAATATAGAGCACTATCGAAAAAATGACAGTGAACTTCATTAAAAAATTGGCAGAAAAATTTATTGGAAAAACCCAACAACCCCCCCCCCCCCCAATATAATTACCAATCCTGCCAGAGCATGATCTGACTTATTGATGTGCGAGTATGGCATTATCCCATGTGTGACCACTTCGTAAATCAAATGTCCAAGCATCCAAACATCTGAAGCTTTTGAGTACACATCATTCAGCAAAGATTCAGGTGCACTCCATCGAGTTGGAATAGCGAAACAATTTTGTTCTGAAACAAATCACACAAATTAGTGGGGAAAAAAATGCCCATTTAAGTAAAGGCTAAATGGAATGAGTGTTTTAACTATAACTTATACATCAAAAGTTTACTCTTTCAACGCTTTATACATGATCTCGGAACCAGCAAAAATTATAAGTGCAACAACACAATTTTTTTAAAGTCACAAAATGTACCTATAATGCACATCTGGAATCCACAAGGGAAAAGGAAAGTTCGAGGACCACAGAAAACATGGAGGAGATGCACAGAGGGTGAGGCAAAAGTGGCTGGATTTTCATGGACCCAATGAAGAAATTTGCTCAAAACTGTGTCCGTTGGTGTTAAGTGGTTGCAGCCCTATGCCCCTCCAAGAAAGAAGAGGATTAATTCAAGTAAGTTAACTTTTTGAGTGCCATGATTTTTTCCAGTTGTGCCAGATTGAATTGTGTGCCTCAGAAAAAAATTGTGGTTGGTGGATGAAAAAAATTACTATAAATCTTTGCATGAGTCTAGCATAGTGATATATCATATCACAACAAAGAAAATTGAATGGAGAATGTAAAAACAACAACATAAGAGCAAATACACAGATCAAATAATCACATACAAAAAAGAATGGAAGTAAGAAAATAGAAATTTTTAAAGAATAAAAAATGTAATTATTTTCAAAATTATTGCCATTTTTGTAATTTCACATAACTCCTAGAAAATGATCATGCTCATATAGTGCATGTTCACTTTCTTATGTTCTCCTGTAATATAAGATGCCTACTACTAAAACAATTGAAAAAAATTATTTATTTGAATAAGCCTTAAAGCTCACCAGCAGCTTTTCCAATTTGATTGAGTTTCATGCACAGCTCAAATCCAGACAACTTGGCCGAGTCCTTGCTGTTAGTGATGAAAAGACTGTGTGCTGTGAGATTGCGATGTACATAATCTCTTGAATGGCAAAACTCCAGAGCGCAAAGAGCATCAGTGAGGAACTTGTACAAGACTTTGCGATTGAAGAAATCTCGATTGTCACTGCGATTTTTCAAGGCAGTCTAAAAAAATAAATAAATGAAAGGAAATACATAATTTGTTCATGTCCATTTTATTTAATTTCAGTTTTCTCTTATAAGCTGCTATCCAACATACACTTGGCACTAGGAAAGAAACCAGCTAGACAAATGCTGTCACCTCAATTTTTCATATACAGTGGAATGCGGAAGAAGTCACCTCACAGTGGTCCCATTTCGTTCCTCTTTTATTTAAGTAACTTTTTTTTGGATAAAGTCAACTGTCTCAGCGCTATTTCTGCTTAAAGTCAACACCATGTGGCTGAATTAAAAGGTGAAATCATTGAAAAAGGTGGGAAAGAGTGCTTCCCCATGGCACTTTCCACAACCGTTAGTCCTGCCAGCGCAATTAGAAGATATTATCTAGATCAATTTCACACTCTTTGATACTTCGCTTCGCTGATCGGCTGGTCCGGCGATTGTTTACACGAGGGAATCTCTGATCGGTCTTTCCCTGATATGTATCAGACACTGGCAGCTCCTAATCAGGGAAACTTTTTTCACACTCATTCATCATTCAATGGCTGTCCATCCCAGATACCAGGGGAATTTTTTTTCAGACTAATTTGTCATAATTCGCTGTGTGTCTGAGACCAAAGGAGACCGGTCAACTCTTCTCGATGTTTTTTCAAATCAAACAGGGCTCTCAATCAGACAAAAACTCCACCCGTAACTGCTGCAGACAAATTGAGAATGTAACAGCTTTTGAATAGGCTGGGGGAAAAGGGGGGGAATTTAGAGCTTGAAGTGGTCAAGGGGTTGTCTGATGAATATTAGCCAATGAAATGTTAGTATTTTGTTTCCCCAGGAAAATGTTTTCTAGGTCAGCATGGATCGATAAAGTTGTTTTCCTGTTAGTGGCTTTGCTCAACCGCGATTTGCCCGTGCAGTGAAACAACTTCCGTTTCACCGCTTACCATTCATCAGAATTTTGCTTATATTATATTACTAACAAGGGACAAAGTCCAATTGCATCTGTTTTATGATCTTTGGGTTTTGTCCCTTGAAAATGGATAAAGTCAACCTCGCTTAAAGGCAACACTTTTTTTCCCGTCCCGAGGTGTTGACTTTATCCGGATTCCACTGTAGACAGTTTGTAAGCTACAGAAGTGATACGAATAAAAAGTGACAATGCCACTTTTAAGATAAAGAAGAGATGTCCATCATATTTTTTTTCCTCAGAAGAAAATTCCTGGTCACTGTAGCTTCACACTTTCTCTTTGAAACAATCCACATGCTGGATTACACACTTGCACCACATGTCCTTCAAAATACAATCCATTAAACTTCTTCACATATTGCTTAACAAACAAGGCTCAATATACACTCTCCTAAACAAATTAAATTACAAAGCAGAAAAATCATCACCTATTATCTGTCAGGTATTGAACTGGCCTCTTTCAAACATAATTTTCAGCATATGACATAAAAATAAACCTTGTAAAATAGAGTAAATCAGGATTATAATCATTTTCACATTAATGCCAACTCTAAAAGTAGCATTTTACCTGTAAATTGTGGTGGAGATAATCTTCTGTGATGTAAAACTGGGGTATTTTTGACTCTCCATAGGCAAATAGTTTCAAAATGTATTTGTGCCGCAGTCGTCGCAATCTGCACATCTGGTTGTAGAGTATGTCTCCTTGGTCATGCAGTTTACTTTCATTGTAATCTTTATGGTCCGACTCTAAAGGCTTGTGTATATGGACAAGAACGTGGCAGTTGTCGAAGCGGCCTGACACAATATTCCACGAGGAGGTGGAACTATGAGTGTGCTGTAGAGGATAAATTCAACAGGAGATCTTGATGTGCACATAACACAAAAATGCTTGCATGATAAGGATCTGTTACTCAAGGCTGTGACTTGGAGGTTGGGTTAACAAAATGCATTAAAAAATTACATACTCAGCCTTACTAAACCACATAAGGAAGCGGAGGACAGAAGTATCTTTTAATAGGCAAGGCAGCGTAAGTAGCACCCAAGTTCTAGGCATTAGTCAAATTGATAAATTTGATAAATTAGCATGAAGAAAGAGACAGACAATGCAATAATTGTTTGTTTTTTTTTCAGATGAAAAATATTGATGTCCAGTCAGGAGGAAGACAAAACTTGACATGAGGAGAAAATGGTACAATAAAAGGTAGGGAAAAACAAGACTGATCATTTCTGTTTCATATCTCCGAGTCCATGACTAGTTTTTCATAGAAATTAGACGGAAGTTTATTCCCATGAAGGAGAATTCAAGAAGCTGCTATCATCTCTCCAAGCCAAGAGAATGGAGTGCACAACCAGACTGTGCAAATCAACTGTCATCAAGTCATCCACAGACTGATTTGAATTATCATTGTTTCATTTCCTCTTTTTCTTTTACTTTATCTATTTTCTGACTTCCTCTTATTCCTCCTTTATTTTCCACAGAGTTCTACTTACTTGTCTACTCTTATCAATGGTGAGCAGAGGGATTAATGATCTCTCCACCTCATTCTGCAGGAACATAACCAGACTGCTGACATAGTTTTTCCGGTCACAGAACATCCTGATCACACCATTCCTAATAATAGGCCGATTGTCACAGAGCAGCATCTGCAGCAGGCGTCCCACCTTGAAAATAGAAAATTTGAAAACAAAATAATGAAATTTGGTGGAGTTAACATTCAACTTTCAAATTTTAGGCACAACCACAATTCATTACGAAGTACTTTTCATTAACAGAAAAGGTACACTCCTGGCATAACTGTAAGCAAGATCAGTCATGTAACGTTATTGATGTGGCAAAATGCAGCGGAAACTCTACCTTTTCTTTATACACTAGGCGAGAGGGGTTGAGCTTTCTAAAGCATTTACTCATTCCATTCCTACCTCCCATGCACCCTCATCAATAATAGGTATTAGTATGTGCAAGATTATAAGATACAATGCAACTATCATCACTTTTTCTTTCACAATTTCTGTTAATACCATAGAAATACAAAAAGCTTCTTATTCGACCATAACTGCCCTTCATCAATCAACAACCTCCTAGGTAAGTATTCACAAATTCTTTCATGTCCATACGGGGATAAAAGATTATTACAAATATGAAATGTTTTAATAGTTTTAGCAATTCACAATATAATATACTCTTTCATTGGCCGAACTGTATTGTATAAACTGTCAACTTGAAAAAGAAAAGTGGCATAAACACTCAATCTCACTCCACCACTCCCTCTTTCTTTCTGTTCTGTGTCTTCGCCTTTCTTTCACCAACTGAATTTTTTAGTTCCATTTTTCACATTCTACTTTGATTTGAGTTTGATTTCAATTTTATTTTGTGCCCAGTTTGTGCTCAATTCAATGAATTACTACATCTCTAAGATTGCTGCATAAATTAATTTTAATATAGATCTAGTCTGTAATTACATTAAAAAAAAAAAAAAAAGAAGATAGTAGTGAATTGTAACAATATCAGGCTTTGTTCATGCACCTAAATGGAAATATTTCTGATTTCTGAGAGATACATTTCTATGAAATGTGCACAGAATGCTTTATCAAAATTAATAAAATAAGTGAAGTCACTGAATTATTTACAAATGATTGAATACCTTACGAAAAAAAGACCTTGAAGGAACTTTACTTTTACAGGAGTAAAAAAAAACAAAGAAGGCTGTGAAAAAATATTGAAAAAAAAAGAAAGAAAGAAAATGAGACTTTAAGAAATATTACTGTGATTATATTTATATTTAACCATTCTGAAAGGCAACAACAAACTTCCATTTATAAGAAAAGATACTTTCCAACATGGGTAAATATATGTCACTGGAGATGCACCACTATAAAATGAAACTGAAGTGAGCAAAGAAATTTTATTGCTCCTAAATCCTTTGGGCAGCATAACTTAAGGTTCTTTTGACCAGTATTAGTATCATCACTTCTGGAGACCTAAAAATCACAAGTCATCATTTGTATAATGTAGACTAGCAGAAAAAAATAGTGCCAATTCATGAAAACAACACCAATATTACAAAATGCATGCATAGTTCAAGACCAAGGAGGTGGACTGTGATGTGATTAGATACACCTTAGATGTTACAAGCTAAGACAACAAGGCAGTGGCATCATGGTCCAATGGTTAGGTGCAGAATTTACAATTGGAATGTTGTGGGTTCAAATTCTAACTGCATCATTCAAGTATTGCGCCCTTAACAAAGATATTTTACATAATTTTTCGTCTCCCCACCCAGGTGCAAATAAGTACTGGCATTCTGTTTAGGAGACAATCCCTTATTATCTGTTCAGCTTCACATTACCAAAACCATGATAAGCTCCAGATCATAGGGTTTTTTTTAGACCTTGAAGGAACTTCATTTTTACAATAGCTGCAGAGCATCACATGCAATGACTCTTGAAGACCTTGACTTTGATGATGGCATAGTCCTATTTGTCACAAAGTTTTCAGGATAAACAGGACAAAACCAGCACTGTATGTTTAAATGCACAGAGGTTTGGACTCAGTATCAATGTGGCAAAGATTAAGACGATGCAACTGAATAACAAAGAAAAGGCACAGGTCAAACTGAGAGAGGAAGGTCTGGAGGATGTCACAGAATTCAACTATCTTGGGTCTACAATAAGTTCTAATGGAAACTCAGAGGAAGATTTAAGGAAAGGCTAAAGAAAGTAAGAAATGCGTTTAGAACTTTCCAAAATATATGAAAATCAAACAAGATCTCAAAAGGAACTAAGAAAAGAATCTAAAGTTGTAATGTGCTTGCTTTCCTCTTGTATGAAGCAAAGTCCCGGAAAATGACAGCGGGAAATTTGGATAAAAATTGGAGACATTTCACAACAGATGCTTAAGAAAGATAGTGAAAATATTTTGGCCCAACAGAACAACAAATGCAGAAGTTTTACACCAATCAGGGTGGCAACCCTTAACTGATATCATCAACCATCATCGATGGAGATGGATTGATCATATCAATAGAATGAACACGGATTCCAATGCCAGAACAGCCCTCAGATGGATGCCTCTTGGTGCAGAAAAAAAGGTGGACTGATGGAGACCTTGCGAGGGAGCGTGAAGAGGGAACTGCGTAATATGGGTTGGGGAAGGATTACAAAACTTGCTTCAGACAGGAACTATTGGCGCTCTCTGCGCTGACACAGCACAATGAAGACTATACATATATATGATATATATATATGTGCAATTCATATTTTTGTCTGATTTTACCTCATCAGGCAAATCCCTTTCTGAAGCAATGTTCATGACGTGCATTGCCTCCTGGCAAGGCTGCTGTATGTCTTTATGTCCTGCATCACCTACATATAGAAGTGCATGACATGTAAGGCAAACAACTAGCACGATGCAACTCATGCAGTCTCTTACAAGTCTCTGGCTATTCCCGCACTTTCTTGACAGGAAATAATAAAATCAAAGAAAAAAACCCTCTAAAAGGAGCATGTCAAATAAAAAAAAAATATCAGTCAAGAATATATTAATTAGATTTGATTCACGTTAAGTAAAGATTTTATGCAAATGTGAAAATTAAATAAATGAAATATTTTCTGTATTGATTAGTGGAACTTTTTCACATATATACAAAAACAAGTTATCCAATCTTTTTTAAAACTGTTAACAATTAAACGCTTCAAATACTAACTGGAACAGTAAAACCCTTATTGTATGCTTACAAACTTTATCCAAGAGGGAGGAAGAGGAGGAGGTAAAAGAAGAAGAAAAAGAAGAAAAAAAGAGACCATGCAGATATATACTAAAAATTTTGAAAATTTTAATACATTTTTCTTTTACAGCTTCTCTCAATCAATTGATCCTTAATACAATAATCACTTAGAATGATGCAAAAACCATAGGCCCATTTCAACCTTAAATCAATCAATATTTAAAAAAAAAAGATTAAATACACAAATCTTTCCTTCCAAACCTTTCTCATGCACATCTATAAACTATTTCATGCAAAAACTTGAATGACAAAATTAAAAAGAATCATGCAAAACATAAAGCAAACAATAAAGCAGAAACCATGTTAAAATATCAGTTATAGTTTACTACAAAAAAAGAAAACTTACGCAGACCATACATAAGAAAGTGAGCCATAGCGCGAAACACCATTACTATGCAAACTGAAGGTGCATCCTTTGCTTTCCTAAACAGTGTGGTTTTCACAGGCTTTATATACTCCATAAGGAAATGAAGCATGGCGCTATTGTGATGTTTGAATACCTGTTGAGATTAAAGAAAAAACAATTGTTAAAGACCACATTCTTAGAACTCCTGGCGGTAACAGTTCACATATTTACACTTAATTTGAACGAATCAATGGAAAACGCGACTAAATTTTAAACCAATAAACATAATTAAAATGATAATTCGTCTTTTTTTAATCCAAAGCAATGAACAAGGCTTTCTCAATTTTTTTTGGGGGGGTGGTGTTAATAATCTACATGATTATTCCTACAAAACTAAATCACTAATGTTCAGGCTATCCTGGTTTCAATTGTGAGGAGCAAAACGCAAAAGAGACAGTTCTAGATCATTCCAACGCAGGATGCTAGTCTTTTATAGATTTATTTCCTGATTAAAACATAATGCTTACCTATTTTGCATCCAAGTGTGAAGAGGAAAAAATTATACAAGGGGTCTTTTCTAAGGACAAAACACAAGGATTAGCTTGGTGAGGGGATTCCCATGACTTGGTTGTGAGCCTGGTAGCCTAGCCATTAGCAAGTCTGAATTTTACCTGCATACCTATCTGCAAGCTTTGTCAAGTTCCCTCTAGCCCTTTTTATAAATTTTCCATCACCCAACTTGATTGAGGAAACAAACTACAGAACTGGATATACAACAAAAAAATAAATAAATAAAAAAAATAAAAACACAATCAAAACAAATCTCACATCTTTCAATGCTGCAAATATCACAATGACTTGAATGGACAAACTTCTTTTCAAGAGTTCTCTGCTTAATCCATAAGGATCCTCTGGGCACAAATACTTATCAACACTACTGGAAAGGGCGCTACACTTCTTGGTCTCAACCTGCTTGGTGAATTCATTAAGTTTAGTCAGACATTCGTCTGATTTGTCCTGGCTTTTGGATATCACAAATGGGCGTGCTCTGAGGAAACGAATGAAACAAAAAATTACTTACCAGCATTATCCATGACACCATAATGACAAGAGTACTAACCCTGCGACTTCTTACTTAACACCATTTATTGGAAAACTTGCCATTATCATTTCCCCTTTTTTTGTAAAAAAGAATGTGCAGTTTAACTGATGCCTTTCACACAAACTAATATTATTTACCTTTTCACATTAGCATCATTACTAACCATCTGGAATAAATGGAGAACTTTAAAGGAACATGATGTTTAACATGCCTCGCACACTCCTACATTTGCTACTGTGTATACTTTTTGCCTTAAAAATAAGTGATTTCTACCACTGCCCGTGGTATCACACACATAAATGAATTAAGCCAAGAAAACACAATACCTCAAAAAGAGCAAAACCGCAAAAGAACAATGCGAGCAACAAATAATCATCCTATAACTAATTACACAGGTGTGACAAAAATAAACACAGTACAAAATGATCACGTTGAATCACACAATTTGAGGTATATTTATATTCATTAAAGTTCAATACTGAAAAATCAAGTTTGTACTTACGCCACAGTTCTGATTTGCACATCACATGTACTGATCTCTGAAGCAGTCTGACAAGCTATGATCATTTCACTCAACAGCATAAGGTAGAGGTTAGTCAGCCTTTGTAAAATAGCCAGCACTGTGCGTTCCTTCTTATTTTCAGCATATTTTCTTCTCAGATCTTGTAAAGCCTCACAAAGCAAGTTCTCAACGTTTATCTGAAAATATTTTGAAAAGTAAGCTTGCTTTCTGTAAGGTAGAGACTTAGCATTGGAAGAAAGAATCAATATGTTTGTTCATAACCCATGAATAAATTACTTGGCTCAGTAATTGTAAACATGAAAACCTCTTGTACGGTGTACTATACATCAAAGACAGAAATACTGTGGTCAAAATTATTTTTGTGTATGAAAAAAACCCCTGATGACTACAAATACCAAAAAAATAAAAGTATAACATTTTCAATTCCACAAAATTAAAAATGAATCACATCATGTAAATATAATACATATAGAGTACATCCAGGACTAGAAAACTGACGTTAAATAACGCATTGATCTGGAACATGCCCTCTCTAAATGATTTTACTTAATTAGGGGTTGACATTATTGCAAGGTTTGGAATACGACAAAGTTGTCAAGATGGTGATTTATTTCTTCTCTATATCTCTACATGTGCATATATATATATATATAATATATATGAAACACCTTACCAGGGTTTTTAAGTCTATATCCTTGTTTTCCGCTCTTCTTGTTAACAGAAGCAGTTCAATAAATAAAAGGGCCCTGCTTTGAAGAACACTTTCATTGCAAGCCGCAATACTAGACAACGCCATGATGTTTTTCTCCAAGTACAGTGTTGGAAGCAGCTGAGGATTAAAACATTAAGTCTTTACTAAACTAGTATGATTATCTTATAAAAACAATTATCATTAAATCCCATCATAAAAGATCATGCTTTTCAACAGTTTATCATTTACTTCTATTTTTAAAAAGTCGCTAGCAAATACAGAGGTGTCACCAAGGCTTGATCATTCTGCTTGAACTTTTTTGCATGACGTCAAGACGGTAAAGTAAAAGTCAATAGTGGTTTATGATACATCATTTATAAAAATAAACAAAACACAATCTCCTGATGTCGGAACATTGTCGGCAGGTTCGCCAAAACTGGAATTCCGATAATTGCCGGAAAAGTGAGACCTCTGCAAATAACACAACTTACTTTGTACAACATGAATTTCAAATTTGACATGAGTTCAACACTGTTCATTCTGGAACTGAAATTATTGATTTGTTGCTTGAGTCCTCTGCACTGATCATTGCGGCTATCTGAAAAAAATAAAAATAGGAAGACACTGTCTCTGTCCCCAAAACATTTCCTTTTCCTTTGCGGTTTCAGAACTTTTTCTGTTCTTTTTTCCTTGTCTAGGGCTCTGCCTTATTTGACCCTGCTGATTTTATTTTTTATTTCTCTTTCTTTGATGTTGATACAAAAGAAATGGCTGACCTGACTAGAAAGATTTAGCTCAAAGCAGATCTTGAATTGATTTCACTTCTTAATACATCTTCCAACCAGATCAAACTGACATCTGAACAACAACCAAAGTAATTTCAATTTACATAAAGAAAATAATATCATAAATCTATCACAGACAAAAATGGGTAAACTGAAAAAAGTCCATATTAAGCAAAACAAATCCTGAACGTTTCTCTTCTTAGTCTCTAACAGCAAATATATTCACTATTTTAACTGAAAAACAGAATGACAGAGTGAAAAAAGCTAATATACAAATGGCAGAAGACAGCATCCACATGCCTATTTTTTTCTTCAACAAATTGAATTCGACTCTTCTGGTGTACTATTTTGTTTATTATATTTCTATTCCAACTTCTGCTCATGTATACCAGTCATAATCTGCCTAGTGTTACTTGTTTTCGAAATGGACAGATTCCAGAAATGTAGAAAATGACAAACTGTGAAAATATTTAATTCACAACTTACATAAGAACTCCTCATGGACACTGCATTGCAGGCTACTACTGATGACATAGATATCAATGCAAGTACTCTCTCCAAAGATGTCAGAATAATGGTCAAATTTCCTCGATTCTTCCAGGCATTCATCTTCATCTTCAGCATCGAACGAAGTCTGCTGAATATATAATATCTTAAAACGTATATTGTGTCATTCTAGTTTACAAATATAATAAAACATATTCCATCCTCAAATAAAAATAATATGTATAACAACCCAAGAGGAGGATATATTTTTGTTTAATAGTGACAATAAAGAATATACCTCATTAATTCGTTAGTTGACAAAAAAATTAGATTTCCTGGGAACAATGAATAAAAACTCACAGCCATATTATTGGTAGGAGGATTTGAAGAGCTGGTATTGTCAGACTGAGCCTTTTCGGGTTGTGACTGGGGAGTTTCAGTTTTTGATCCTGCATCAGATCCAGTGGATATGCTTTGAGTTTCATCCCCTTTCACATAGGTGACCATTTTCTCTGCAAACTTTGACAGACTGGTGGCATCCTTGATGTCAAATGTCATTTGATCCTCGAAAAAGGAAATGAATGACTCATCTAGACAGTCAGGAGATCCTGACTCTTCTGTTATAAATTTTACTGCTATAACCTTCCTGTCATCATCTGAAAGATTGGTTTCAAATTGCTTGATCTGAAAGAAAAATAAAACTATTTGAAATACTACACTCAGACTAAGTGTTAATTAAGAGCTGTATTATAATATACACTCCACCTGAATAAGTGATAACTTTCATGAGTAAGTGGCAAAATCATCAAACATTAATAACTAAAATATATATATTTTAAAAAATCTTGTTCTACCTGTAAAAAAGAATTTTTAAATTCTTACTCATTGAAACAAAATAAAAATCCATTAAAAATTTTAATAAAACAGTATGATGAAAATAACCTGTCTTTGTAAAGCAGACACTTCAACACACATCATAGATTATAATATCTTGAGACTTTACTGTTGCTTTAAAGACTGACATGAAACATATTTCCCTCAGTGACTACATGGTGTATAGACTAATCATAAAATATATTTGCTCACAGCATTCTCTTAATTATTTCAAACCACTGAAGGCTAGTTCAAAACTGTCCATGGATCTGTTCAATTAATAATTACCTAATCAGTACTTTCAAACCTTCACTGTTTTAAGAAAATACAGCAAATAAATGATAATAAATGGACACATTTTTTAAAGTAGTAACTGGTTGAGAGATGTACTCTAAAATCTGCAACTCAAGATTTTTTTTAAAGACAACCAACCTTTTTCCACAGGAGAGGACATTGGTGTAAAACCGTAAAGGAACATTCACAGAGGGCCTTTTGAAACCATTTGCTGTATTTTCCAACTGAAATGAAAGGATGAGCTTGATTTAAACATGGTACTAATTTTTAAAAAAAATTAAACTAATCAGGTCATTGGATCATCATTATTGGGACAATGGCCATCTTCTTGTTGGTAGTGGACTGGATCATGAGATACTCCACCAAAAACAAGCGGACTTTCACCAACCAACTTGAAGACCTTGACTTCGCTAACTTGAAGACTTGGATGATATATGCTTGCTCTCACTCCAGGATGCCCAAATCTCTGTCAAATCACAGAGGAAGCCGAAAAAAAGGGCCTTAATATTAATACCCAAAAGACAGAGGTCATGTGAAGGAATAACAAGCAAGAAACTCCAATCACACTGCAAGGAAAGAACATCAAGGAAGTGACAAAATTGTTTTATATTGCAGTGTGGTACAGACCATGACATCAAGAGCCACATAAACAAGGCTAGACACGATCTAGAGATCCTCAGCATTGTCTCTCAACAACAAAATTAGGATTTTCAACACAAAAATGTAACGAGCATGTTGCTGTACAGCTTTGGAGAATAATGAAAACCCCTACTCACAAACTCCAGACATTCATCACTGATGCCTAAGGAATATCTTGAACATCAGATGGCCTGAAGTTAGCTCCAACCAGTTGCGGCAAAGGAGAAAGAAAACTCCTATCGAAACAGAGATTGAGATAAACAAAAGAAGTGGGGATGGATAGCCCATAATCTGTGGAAGCCCAACACTAACGGCACCGGGTCGGCCCTGGAATGGAACCCACAGGGTAAACAAAAGTGGGAACACGCAAGCTGACATGAAGTAGAAGCACCTACACTGAGCTGAACATGTCCAGGATGACACAGGCCCAGCCGAAAGGGGCCTCCTAGAACTGAGTACATTGGGGGATCATTGTTGTGGTTCTATGTTCCAGAGAGGAACCAGTGGAATAAGGGTTCCAAAGTAAAAATGAAGAGAACAAACGAGAAAATTAATATATTACGTCGACACTGTTTGCATCATAATAAGAACTTCATTTTGAAGTTCAGTGCCTAAAAGCTACACAAAAATGCTGAAGAGCATTTCAGACGCAAATAAAACATCAGTGCAAATTAGTACAAATTTATTTAAAAAATACATTAAAATTATGCTGTAAACAAACAAGCTGAAAGTTCAACATAACAAAACAATGAAGGAATAGCTAAACATTTGCCTCATTTACTGCCTTACTTCCAAGTTTGGTTTCAAGATTCATCTCAGAAATTCTAAATTTCACAAAATTTTGTATTGAAAGTTAGGGCATTATATAAAATTAAAAAGTAGGTAGGGCCTACCGTGCATGTAATATTCTTTTGATTTTTGTTTCATATTGATATAAACAGGACTGCTACTTGCATCTTAATGAAACAATATAATGGTAATCTGATGTAATGTAGGAGGCATCCAGTGATTTGAAATATCATTTTCCATCTTCATCTGCTCACTGTGTCAAATCCATTTCTCGGGTCCACAAATGCAGTTGAAAATAGAGAAGCCATGTCCACTGTTGAGTAGTCTGTTCTACCACTGCACTGGCTCTGTCTCTACCTGTTAACTTTTCTCATGACGATGAGAGACAGCCTTTTCTTCATTCTCAGTTCAAGCTACACTGTTTTCTTGGTCTACCTCATATATGATACTATGATTGCATAGCATTGTAGGCTTCTGTTTACAACCACTTGGCATGCTAGGTTGTGTAGGTGATCAGTCATCAGAATTATGAAGCAGCCACTCATTGAATTATGCACAGATTTATCATATAATACTTACACAGCTCGTATTTTGTGATACAAACAACTCCATATTCTTCCAAAGCTGAAGCAATCTGTTGTAGTTGCCGCTGACACCTCTCACTTTGGCACAGAGGAATATGTACATCCCCATTGATTATGTCGTCACAAACGGACATTGTTCATACAGCTGAAAAAATAAATAAGAAATCAATATGGTTTTTCATCACATTTTCAGTTTACCATCCACAAAAATGAAGCATTGGTTTATAATGTTACTTTATTGCAATGTATTTGAAGGAAATTGATAATTTTTTTCATAGTGATTATTTACTGCTTGTACTATCATACTATGACACGGTGCCCAATAGCATTTGAATTCAACCTTTTTTTTTCTTATACTAAAAGGACCTGAACTTGTATCTCACACATCCTGCTGATGCTATGGTATCAGTTTCATATCTAAAAATATCACCCATTATAGAACTGGCGTAGTAAACAAAATTAACTTTCAACCCATTTTATGCCAAAATTATAACTACTAATTTTACAATATTATTGTGAAAACAAGGAGATAAATTTTAATGCTAAGTCAATGGTCCTGAATTTCAGAAACATTATATCGCAACAGACGCTGATCTGATGAGGAAAAGTGAAAATGAGGGGTCACAACTGTGCTTGACTTATGTGAGTGAAGAATTATTAAATGTAATACATGTACATGTGTTGAAAGAAAAAGCGATAGATCTATATGGCTGTCCGGTATTCGCTATGTTTGGGTCTAATGCACTTTGTCTTGACTTACGGATGTGTTTTGCATCTTATTTAACCTGGAATTTTTAAGCAAATAGGTGCATGTCAAAAAGTTGTGATTGTGATATATTAGTTTGGTTCATATCTGGGTAGCTCTAGATCTGGTAATGGATA
Source organism: Bullina lineata (assembly GCA_039654405.1). Lineage (NCBI taxonomy): Eukaryota > Metazoa > Mollusca > Gastropoda > Bullinidae > Bullina > Bullina lineata. The sequence continues at coordinate 6,621 of JBDFRD010578163.1, read as the reverse complement.
ATACAGGGAAATGCTGTAAATCAGAGATTTCATATTTGAATCAGATACAAAAACCAAATAAAGAAACAAAACTAATTTTCTTGATTTTTTTATAATAGTTGTATCACATAGAACATAGACAAAGCAAATTTTTCACTAATTAATCTAATACCACAAAAGCAAATGAAAGTTTACTTGTCAGACTGACTTTCCCTTTTCTTAAAGTGAAATCTGAAAAATATAAATTGTATTGTAACAATCTAGTTTTAGTTTACTGCTGTATAGTTCACTTCAATACACTTTCAGATGCATTTCATGCTCATTTAATTTAAAATTTTGTCACTTTTTTGTAGGCCACAACCGAAATGACACTATTTATGCTTACTTCTACAGTGTCACTTCGGTCAGCAAGACCATAAAGTTAGTCTGAAAAGGAGGAGCTACTACTATGAAAGGTGTCACCCTTATATCAATTTGTGATCTAATTTTAATACCTGCACAAATTCACCAATAATGAAAGCTAAACTGCAGACAAAGCAAAATTTTCCACAAAAAAGCAAAACTGAAGGTTCCCTTGTCAGACTGACTTTCTCCGTTTCTTAACTTGAAACCTGTCATTATAAATAAAATATTTGTATTACAATTCAATAGTTTTAGCTGAGTAGTTTGCTTCAATAACGAAAAATTTACATTTCTTATATATAAATGCTTATATCAGTTGAATTAATTTAGCCGCATTTTCTTAGATCACGACCGAAATCACGAGTAGGCACTACTAGCTAAGTGTGGTCCCTTTTGTTTACATTGGTGACATAGTGATCAGTCACATTTGAGGTCATTTTAATGCTTAAAACACAAAAATATAGCCAAACGATGAAACTTAAAAAAAAAATAATATAAACATGAAAACAGCCAAATGAAGAAACTAAACAGTAATACTTAGGAGAATACCTTGTTTACCAATGTGATACTGGTACGCATTTATGTCCCTACTTAATAACACTGGGCCAAGTGGATGAAGATATTTTTGTAATACGCTTAATTCTTGGCTATGGTTTACCATATCTAATTATCCCCTCATGAATTCATCAAGATGAGATGCCAACATTGTGTTTTATGCACACCTGCCATAGTCAGTCTTCTGCAGTTTTTCCAATTACATTCTACGTGATTAGCGCAATCTCATACATTGATTCACTTGCCACAAACAAAGTGTCAAGCTTTGACATATTACGATGCCACCATTTGAAGTAAGTGCAGGAACTTTCCAATTTTCTGTGGTTGGCTCTTGACACTTAATATGAGTGTTTGCATTCACTGTTTAATTTTCAAAAAGACTAGATTCTAGATCTATAAGGGAAAAAGAGAAAGAAAGAAAGAAAAAGTTTGCTCTCAGTAAAACTCTAGATTTCTAGATATGCGCTCATAATATAAGTTAGTTAAAACCATTGGTAATTTTGCAGCATCGTACCCTAACCCAAGACAGGTCCTGTACTAAAAATACCTTGCTGTACTGGACCCTAACCATAACTCGGGGAGTAGACTCTTAATTTTTAAGCTAGAACTTGAAGAGTCTGTAGCCTAGTGATAGAGTTTGATCTAGTCTCTAGGTATCAAAATCGAAACAGGTCCCTATAGTATAGTGCAAAAATACGGAACCCCAACCCATTAAACAGATGGGACAATAGTTCGCAAGTAGTGCCTTAATCTATTAATACAGCGTACAGTACAGTATGAGTATGAGAAGGTCAATATTGATATTAAATAGCCTACAGATTGAGAAGGCCCCTAATCATAAAACGGATTTGGGTCATCAGTTTTTTGTTGTTTTTTTTTACTTACTCAAAGCAACACTGGTTACGAACATGAATAATTCGATCCGTGCACTATTCTATGGATGTCATATCATTATATTTTTAGCCGTGAGGGGTATTCCCTTCCATAGCAATCGTTCAATACCATTCACCAAACCCGGAACTAAATAATTTGCCCAGGTGCTACATGTACTACTCAAGTTCGTAACCCAGGCTTGCCTCTGGGGCTGTGTGTTCCGGGGAAAGAAAGCGGAAATGCAGAGACGGCCAGTTGCTCTATCATTTTTGTGCCAAAATCGTTAGATATCTATCTCTTGCCTCAAGAGGGCGGGATAGCTCATTTGGTAAGGCGTTCACTTTCTAAACATATGGATCCGAGTTCGATTCCCGCCATTCCTTTTTCTGCAAACTTGTTGATCATTATTTACTTGATTCCAACTGGTTTGTGCAGGGTCTGAATGTCGGGCTCTATTGGATACTCCGTGTGCAGGACCCTACGTCATGCACGTCTGAAGTTCCTTGACAGTCTAAAATCGTACAAGATTAGGCAAGTGCCGCTGAATTTCAAAATTATACACATGTACACAATGATATGAACGTCTCACTCTATATTAGCTTTTCGGTATCTTGGACTGCAGTTCCGTCTAGTTCCAAATGAATTGGAGTAAACTGGAATGACCGAGAGAGGAACAGCGCCTATGGACAAAGTGTTTCTCTAAGAGTCTGCCGAGGCAAAGCAGCAACTTCTACCGTCTGAAAAAGACGAAAAGAGCCATACATCTATTGTGCATATCAGTCTATCTCCATCAATAAAAGGCTAATTCGAAATCGCAGCGACTGATAACCAGACAACCACGCAATGTAGAGACAAACGGTTTTCATCTAAAATTGAGAAACGAAATGTAGTATGTCAGCGAGACATAAATGTCCCCTTTTTTTGTTCTTTAGGTGGAAGGAAAACGGTACGTAGGTCTAACTTACAGACATATAAAGGAAATCGACATCACAGAGTTCAAGGGTCGTATAGCTTTAGCAGGGAGAACCTAAGACAAGTTTCAAACTGTGTTCAACTTTTTAAGTTGTGCGCAACAAATACGGACTTTTTGTGACAAGTTGGTGTCTTTCCTGGTGCGCCATAAACTAAGGTCTACTTTTCACGGTGTTCTGCGCATTTTTTATGAACTGCGGAATGTTCGGTTTCAGTCGTGCCGCTATCCATTCCTACTCCCCGTCCAATGAGCTATGTTTACTCCAGCAATGGGTAAAGATGAATGAACAGTTCTGACAACAGGACTGGGAAACAGGCGCTGAATAAAGAAATCAAGCCAGGGCACTGCAGTTCATACACAAAAGTCAATCATGTGAAGCGATCTGCTTGCTGTTTAACCTTCTCTCTTCACTCAAGTGTTCAAGAACGTGTGCGTCATGTTCATGGAGACATATTTTTACCAGGCTTCCAAACCCAATTGCAGTAATTCACAGACGGAATAATTTAGTTATATAATATAATGAAGTGTTCTAAACATTAAATTAGGAACAGTCATTGATAAAATTATAGATCAAACACCCTTTCTCCTGTACCCCCGATTGCAGAAAGTCCGAAATTGAAGATAGGTTGATACACTATTCATGACAAGAGATTCACAAGGACACAGATCAATGACGACACAATTTGCATCTCATCTAGGCCTAACCAATAGTTCTCAAACTGGAATGAAGGGCCAATTTGCGAATAACTTGACTCGTAGAGGCTTTAAGCCAGAATACTGCTTTTTTTTTATTGCTTCCCTTTCGCCTGCCATACAGGAGGTTGGGATAGTAGTAGCAAGTAGCAGAGAGTGCTTAAAATTCGAGTTCACATATTTCATGTGACATTTTTCTCCTACTAGGTCAGTCCATTGTTAATATTATCGGGAACACAGACGTATAACATTACACATTAAAGACCACAAAAACAATATGAATTTGCTCCCCACGACATAAGCACATGCCATGCTGAACCAAGTGCCCGAGATGGCAGCCTTAGTAACATTGTGTCAAGTTTGTCGAGGATCAAAGGTTTCCCAGAAGATGTTCATCTGCCACTGAAGGTTACTTCGCAGATGTCTTTTGAGGCCAGTGTACACTTTAATAGAAAATCTTTTTGGAATTTGGAACTATGGACACCCAGCTATCATTTGTTTTTCGTCGACTGAGCCGTTTTTATAGCAAGGAAACCAGTTTCAGAAGTCAGAAATTGACCACACGCAGAAACACTGAAAAGAGACAATTGCTATTTTTCCCCCTGAAATACCTACATGTATTACAATTTGATGAAACACTTCAAAGCTAGTGGGGATGAGCGCAAAGTTTTGTGTGGCTTTTTTTGCAGCAGTTTTTTTGTTGTTGTTGTTGATAATCCAACTCAGCGGCTCGTTTCGAAAATAGTTTTCCCAAAACTGGACACTGCTCAACTCCCCATGAGAGTTGGGATTTCCATTCCCGGCCACGAGATCATTTTTTACATTTACTCATCACGTTGAGCGGTAACGTACATTTTTTCTTCAGCACGACGGTGAGCGAATAAGCAAACAAGAAGGCCCTACAGATTTTTAATATCTTTTCTATTAAATTCATTAAAAACAGTCGCTTCCTTTTTACTCTTTATTTTTTTCAAACAATTGTGGAAGACGCGTTGACTGGTGTTTCACGTTTCTCAAAGATGACGGGAAATTTGGAATTTTAATAACTGCAATCTTTCTTAATACTTCTCCGCGTCCTTGTCACTACTCATGTTGGTAGTACTTTCGTAATATACTTCTGATCTATTTACCACTAGGCTAGCCTTTATGTGAATATAATGTGAGTGGAGTTCAATTTCTTTGAGTGCGCATGCGTTACAGGAAATATTGATTCTGACGCTCCGCAGTCTACACGTCTTTATTGTCGCAGCTGTTGTTCTGGCCAAGAGGCCGCTCTAATCTTTAAAGGTTATAAACTTTATAATACCAGTCAGATACCTTCAGAAGGATTTAAGGTGCCTGAATACAGTCGATAACAGGGGAAAAGTTACACGATGAATTGGAACTGTTTGCAAAGAACAGAACCAATGCTCGACATTTCTGATTTCTAGGCTAAACAAATTTGAAAAAAAAAAAGATTGAAACAGAGAGAACAAAGACTAGATCTAGATCTACATTATTAGAGCAAATAAGAAAGGTTAGAAGAATAAGAAAGAATATACGAAGAAAAGTGAAAGGGAAACACATTTCATTGTTTTATTTTTATTGCATTTCCTTGCTATCTTTCTCCTGTAGTGCCTATTATTATATTTTCTCCTTTATTTTTGTTTGTTAATAATTTGTAGAACATTTTCTTTTTATTCCTTGTTGGGTTTTCCTCATGCATTTCCGCTGCTTTTTCTCTCACTCAATGTTCTTTATATTCTTTTTTACCCTTCTATCATTCCCTCTGTATGCCTACACTTTATCATTCACTTTTTTCTGTTCATGCCATAAAATGGAAATGTCAAGCGTTTGTTCTATTCATTGTTCTTTTTTTTTTTTTGGAGCAGTTCTTATAACTCACGTGGCTAATTTTTCCGTACTCTATTCAGCATCTAGATTCTATTTGTTTTAATCAAAGTAAGGCACACAATAGACTGCCACGTCTGACATAGTGCCTTCTTCCAACCGTGGACGGAAAATGCCTTTTCTAGACGGAACAATTCATTTAAACAATAATATATTATTACCCCCCATACAGGTAACATGTTTTTAGTCATGGAGAGATGAAAAAGTGCGTTTGGCTATGGAATTGATTTCGGCTGTAAATCCAACCCAAGATCACTCGGTCCACCGCCAAACCAGATACTCAGAGCCATCTGGTTGGGCTCTTTAGTCCACGCTAGGTTTTCCAGTTTTAATGGCAATTTTAAGTACAGGTACTTCCATATTGACTGTTATAGTACTTTGTCGTGTTTTTTTTTGTTCACCTTGCTTTTACATTTTTCCGAATGGAATTTCTAAAATTTAGTGAGCCATTGATCGCTGTTGCATTCACATTAAGCGTAAGTGAATAAAATAAGTCACACTTAAATTAAAATCCACAAAAGCAGTTATATAATACAACTCTCTTCTATTGGTTAAATCTCTGCCTAGATTCATTCTTCACTTCCTCAGTTGAAACAATCCTAATCAGTCATCAACCTTGAGGTCGACAAACCAAGGACATGAGAGTATTGCTACACCATATATTATATAATAATCTTCGGGGACCACAGAATGACCTACTTTTATTGCAGCACTAAATTTCTGTCAAGCACAAGTGTAACCGCATGGTGGATAATAATTTCAATGCAATAATTTATCTAACCCATTCGTAGAATTTCCCGCAGTAGCTTTGATATTGTCTTTCTTTGGCATGGGCTGTTGTTAATGGTGTAGTATAGCCTATCTTTGGCCGAATGACCTCAATGTCCTGTGGATTACTGGGACTGCCATGTCAGCAATTGAAGCAGAGAAGAAAAAGGTTGGAGAACAGGAGGACATAAACAATATAGGAAAGGGAAAAAGGATGGCGTGGAGAAGAAAGAAAAATGACGAAGTAGAAGGGAAGAGGGTGGAGAAGAGGAAGGTGACATATATTATCTATACACAACACATGAGAATGAGGAAGCGGTCTGAAAACAAAAGGAAGAAGAGTATGATGCAGTGAAGGAGATAGGAGAGTTTCATGCGACACAGTTAGAAGGATTAGGAGGGTTTCAATAACTTCAATGAGCAGGAGGGGCATAGGAGGAAGCGGGTGTCAGGGGCTACAAAGAGGAGGAGGAGGAGGAGGAGGAGAA
>JBDFRD010578052.1:0-17419 GCA_039654405.1 Bullina lineata | reverse complement strand
TATCTCCTCCTCCCATTTTCTCCTTGGTCTGCCCTTTGGTCTTTTGCCCTGTGTTTTTGCATGGTATATTGATTTTGTATACAATGTAACATCAAAATATACAAGGAAAAAATGACATGGAAGTAAAAATCGTTCGTAGCTCAGTACGGACAGACTTCTTGAGAATTCACCGCTAAACCACCATCGACCAAAACTGTTAACGATGTACGGGAAGGTCTGTACACACCCCCGGGATAGTAAATTTTATTTTTGTCCCCTCTACAGACTCCCTCTGGGATTCTGCCAGGCTCAGTCCTGTCCATTCCTGGATGTTGTCCTCCCACCTTTTACTCTCTCTACCACGTCTCCGGCCTCCTTTAACTGTGGAAGACAGAGACAAATGGGGGAAAGTGATGGAAACGTCTCCACAGGTGCTCCAACGAAACTACGGAAGTAAAGGGATAAGTGAAGTGAAGTGAAGACAGATTCCCTCATAACTCCTTTCATTTTTACATAACTTCTGCATTTACCATAAGCGAAGGCTTCAGTCGCCACGTCGAATATTATATCAGACACGATCTGCGCATTTCAAAATTCTCACGGTGTGTGTATGTTTGCGCGGACTGCGGATCAAATGAGTTATGCATTCGTCATCATCATATTCAAAAACATCAACATTAACATCAAATACATATTCAATGTGTGATAAATTATTTACTAAAGTAACATCCACATTTTATCCAAGATTGGAAAAAAAACTTTCGTCTTGGATTCTAAGCAATGGTAACTCACTTTGTTAAGCAAAGAAAGACTGGAAAAAAAAACAAGTCGTCCTCGTAGAATCGACCGTGGAGTTCTTCTCATTTCGTGAATTTTTTTTAAATTGTCGTGTCATTTCGTATTTTCGGATTTTCCCAAGCGGCACACTTGCACACACCATACGATTCCCCGTGAAAGGAAAGTGCATCCAGGTTCTATTTAGTGCATTATGAGGTACATCTATCAATGTAGATCTAGATCTATGAAAAGACGAAGAAAAATTAAATGAAACTTTCGCTTGGAGATGATCTAAGGATTTCTACTTCAAAAGGTCTCAACTGTGACGAGTTAACGAAAACAAAAGCTGGACCTAAAATGGTCCAGAAGCGCGCGAACTTCGTCATTTTCATGTTTTGCCTTACACTTAGATCTCTGTTGCTGTATCCTGGTCACTGTATAGAAGCCAGTGACAAGGATATGGATGGATCTAACAGACAAAGTATCCTTGTGCCGTCCGCAAATACAGAGGAAATTAAGAAATTTGCCAGTTGTCTTACCGGAGACGATGAGCTTCTCTTTGAAGGCCAACGCGGCAATTTTTTTGCAATGGACCCTAATTTTGTAAAGATGTTTTGGAGTCGTTTTAATCAAAATGCAGGAGAGGAGGATGAAGACACTGTCCTGATCGTTTATTATCCGGGGAACGACAGTTTATTTCTCGCTGTGGAAAGAAGAGCACCTCGGGTATCTCAGTACGACGTCACGGGATTTCGGCTCAGTGGCGTCACCAAGGAAGACTCGCGCGTGTACAAGTGTGTTCTCATCACATCAATAGACAGGAAAGAGTTCTTTTACGACGTTGTGCTTATGGAACCTCCGGAGTTCGAGCACCATTCCCTGGAGCTGAAGAAATTATCGACTGGTGACACATCGACGGTTTTCACGTGTGCGAACATTCGTTCCCTCGGCTACCCTCCGATAGGGATTGAATGGACGACGTCCAACGGGTCCATTGTAGTGACTAATGCCATGAACATAGAGTTCAGCTGCAGTGAATCCCTGAGCTGCCCGGAGATTATATGGTGTGGCGTGGACAAAACGTCTCCAGCTTTGAAATGTATATCCGACCCCAAATTCCGTCCTCCTACTATGGTTCATCCTTCAAATGACAGCAACGGAACCGTCTCTTTCCAGAGTCCAAGCATTGTCACCCTTGTGTTTCTCTGTATGATCTTTACCAGCATACATGGACCACCAGCAGATTAAAGCTGATCTATTAGACCTAATATGGTCGCGCAGTGGCCGAATGGTTAGAGCCCTGGACTCCTACTCCAAAGGTTCAGGGTTCAAATCCGGGAGGTGACCGTCTTGTGTCCTTGGGAAAGATACTTTACACCATTTTTCGTCTCCCCACCCAGGTGCGAATTGGGTACCGGCATATTCTGCTGGGGAAGTAAACCTACGATAGACTAGCATCCTATCTAGGAGATGAAGTAAAAATCATCTGTTCTGCTTCACACTACCGAAACCGGAATAAGCTCCAGCTCTATGAGCCTCATTGGCCTTGAAGGAACTTTACATACTACTTACTTTACTTAAAAATAGAATAGGGCTTGTTCCTGTAATTAAAATTCTTTCAAGACCTATGAGGCCCAGTAAGCTGGAGCTTATCCTGGTTTTGGTAGCAAAAGTGGTGTAGATAAATTTTACATAGACTGGATGCTTTTCTACTGTCGTAGGCTTACTTTCCCAGCAGAATATGCTGGTTCCCAATTCACACCTGGGAGGGGAGAGGAAAAATTGTGTAAAGTGTCTACACACAGAGTAAGCTGATGTTGAACCTGGGACCTTGGATTTGTGATGGACTAAAAAAAAAGGAAAATTAAAAAAAATGTTTTAATACAATTTGTCATGCAGGACAAGTTAAAAGTGAAAGATCAGATCATGAACACGTATGAGAGGGCTGTGCGGAACTGTCCATGGGCGTCGCCACTGTGGGTGAACTTTCTCCTGGCTCAAGAGAGACATGGTGCAGACTTCAGCACAATGAAAGGTGGGTGTGAGATAGAGGTAACACAATGAAAGGTGGGTGTGAGATAGAGGTAATGTGAATGACAACATCGGTAATTGATTGTCTTGGTCATTTTTTTCGGTTTAATAAAAGGTCTGATTTATATCCTTTGGATCTTTGTCCCTTGATGATTGTACTAAAACAAAGTCAACATTCACACAATGATGAACAAGTTCAAAAATTAAGAACAAATTTGTATATTAAATATCTTTAAACTGCTTTTGAACAGTACTGTCTAGGATAGAGATCTACTAGTATCAGCATCAAATATACTAGTTGTAAATTGAGACGTAAAAACTATTTCTACCCCATTCTCAATGTCTGTTATGAATTATGTGCATTAATTCTTGAAAACTATCGTCTGAATCTTAAAATATGAGGAGATTCTTCCTGGCTTTTACAACTGGGAGTGCCCATCACATCATTATTAACCCTTTCACTGCCAGCTATATGTAGCTGAATTGTAACAAACAGTATTTTTTACAAAATAAAATAGGAGAAAAACTTGATTAAAAAGACTTTCAAAGTTCCTTTTGTTCATTTTAGTGTGGAAAAGAAGTGGGTGCTATAAAGACTGAAATTAAGATCCAGGGAAGGAGCACCATTACTGTCAGCAAGTAGTTGCTTTTCATCAATCGGTGAATTTGGCAGAGAAAGGGGTAATGGATGACGTAGTATCTTATTCATCATTACTTACACTGTCTCTCCTCACATTTAATGGTTAGTGGCACTGTTATAATGTTCACCTTCAGACAGTTCCATAACTGGTGCTTGTGTTCTTGCGTGTACCAAGGAGTTTGCTGTATCATATTCCCTTCTTCTTTTAAATGAATTGATTGAGTCTGTGGGTTTAAAGTGTATTGATTCAGTCCGTGGGTTTAAAGTGTATTGATTCAGTCTGTGAGTTTAAAGTGTATTGATTCTGTGTGTGGGTTTAAAGTGTATTGATTCTGTGTGTGACCAGGCGTGATGGACCGGGCCCTGAGTGTGGGTTTCTCTGAAGCTGCCGACTACCTGGGTGTGTGGACATGCTACTCTGATTACCTGCGGAGAAGAATCTCATGGACTGAGGGTAGGCATCTCCGTGTTGTACACTCATAGGCCTCATTGTTTTGTCAATGCTTTCAACTGCTTCAATTTTTTTTTATTTTAGGAGGTTTTGGAGGAGGCTCGAAAGGTACCCGCTTTTTAGGAGGTTTTCTAAATGACTTGTGTTTTTATAGGAGATCTTTTTTTTGCAGGGGGGGGATAGGGTAATGTGATAATTGTATGAAGAGTGATAATGCATACATGGTTTTCATGAATGTTTTTGTAACACCACTGTAATGACAGTGTGATTTGTTCAGATATTGAATAAAAAAACTGTTTAGTTTCTAACTTTGATAAGTGTGGAGACAGACTGCCAAATAAATAAACTCATGATTCGGGTACTTATAAAAGGAGTGAAAACAAGTTGGACATTAGTATGGGAAGCTCAAAATAAATGGAGATAACACCAAAATTTTATTCTTATTTGTGGCACAGTGGCCAAATGATTAGAGCGTTCAACTCCTAATCCAAGGGTCCTAGGTTCAAATCTGGGAGGTGACCGTGTTGTGTCCTTGGGAAAAACACTTTGCACCATTTATCCTCTCCCTACCCAGGTGTGAATTGGGTACCGGCATATTCTGCTGAGGAAGTAAGCCAACGTCAGACCAGCATCCTGTCAAAAAGATGATGTAAAAATCATCTGTTCCGCTTCACGCTACCGAAACTGGGATAAGCTCCAGCTCTATGGGCCTCGAGGCCTTGAAGGAACCTTATTTTACTTTATTCTGAAGTAAAAGTTTATTGAAGTAGAGCCAGCGAAGTTCTGTCATATATTGTATATACCTGTATATATAATATTTTGTAACAAATTAAGAAGAGTTTTTATTTCCTTTTTAACCAGACGTGATAATGTTTGATTTTTAAATTAACCCCTTCACTTTCTGTCATTGAATCCAAGCAAACATTTTTCAATAGAATAGTGAGAAGAACTTGATTTAAAAAAATATTTCATAGTCCTTTTTGTTATTTAAGTGTGGAAAAGAAGTGGGTGTTGTCTTAATTAATATTAAGACCCAGTGAAAATCCACTATTAATCTTGATAATTAGGAAATTATTGCTTTTCGTCAATCGTTGAATTTGGCAGTGAACGGGTTGGAGATTTAACCTCATTTTTTTGGCATGAAACTGAGGCATTTTTGCTGGAAAAAGACTCATGTCACCCAGATACACTAAGGTTCTGTGGTATTGACTTCAATGAGGATTAATAATCTCTGTGTGATGAAACCTTGGTTTTGATCTGTTATTTGGAAATGCCAGACACATAGAATTTTATCTGACACTTTGACTCCTGTAGATCATGAGGAACAGCTGGAGACATTCAGGCTCACCATGGAGAGAGCTGTGGACTTCATGTTTGAAAGTGAGTAGGCCTAATCACTACTTGTTCTCAGTGAAAGGATTTTAGTGTACGGCTACATACAATGTACTGGATCTATATTTTGTCAAAATTAATCTGAGAGACCTTTTGCCCTAATTTCATGTCAAAAATGATAAACTGGCAGCTTATACAGTCGAATCATGTCGTCAAGGCGCTACCCTTTTGGCCTAAGTCATTTTAGCTGGTTTCGAGATAATCGAAGGTTACAATCGAAGTGCTATGTCATTTTTGACTTAGGCCAAAATGCAATTTTGGGATTTACAGTGAAACGTGTTGGCTCATTTTATTCATTTAATTAAAATATGATAACGGGAGTTACAACGATTCCAAAATCAAAACAAAGAATGGCAATTTTACGACAACTTTTTTGGTCTTTGTTGCAAGGAGACTTGTCATAATGAAACTTGTTTCAACAGTTTGAAACCAGTGAATTACGACGGAATGAAAAAGAATTTTCTGAAGATTATGATGATGAAGTAGTAAGAGAAGACATAGATCTAGATCCAACTCACCAGTCACCTAGACAGAAGAAAAGTAAATAGATCTATGTGGTGGGTAAAGGCAAAGACCCCAATGATGATTTTCATGATCTCCACTATTTTTTACCCCTACATATGAAAAATTTACAAAATTAAAGAAATTGAACAAAACGTACTTTGATTGTATTTTCATTTTGCTTATTATGTTAGGACTAGTTTCAAGTGTATGGACCATTGTCTTTCCTTTGGAATAAAACTAGTACATTATGACCGAGGGAGGAACAGCGCCTCTAGGCAAAGCGTTGTTTCTAAGTAAGAGGCTGCCCAGGCAAAGCACCAATATAGCTGCTTCGATTGTCTGTGAAAGACGAAAAGAGTCATACCATTATGTTAGGAAACTTTGTCGAACTTTGTTTTTCTGTTGTAAGATGATGTACCTACCACTACAGTTTTACAACATATTACGTTGAAATGTTAAAGGCACAACTTTTGAAGCTAGAGTAAGGATTCTGATGAGAAAATACTTTATTCTTAATGTTAAACTAAGCTGAATGAACTAATTTACATTAATGGAATGTGCATACGTGTAGATTACTGTCAGAAATTAGTTTAATCTTTTCATGGCTGGCGATTTCTTTCTGTGAGTTTTGGGATTGACTATTTCTTTGATGTTTCTGCCATGTCAGATTACGGCTCTGATGGAGACCCACAGTGTTCACTGCGACAGTTTTGGGCTTTGATTGAAGTGAGTTGAACTTTTCAATACATTACATCATTGCTTGGTGGTGCGGTGGCCAAATGGTTAAAGCATTGGACATTGGACTCCTTATCCAAGTGTTCAGGGTTTGAATTAGGGAGGTGACCGTGTTGTGTCCTCGGGAAAGACACTTTACACCATTTTTCCTCTCCCCACCCAGGTGGGAATTGGGTACGGCATATTCTTCTGGGGAAGTAAACGTACAACAGACTAGCGTCCTGTCTAGGAGATGATTTAAAATCATCTGTTTCACTTCACGCTGCCGAAACCAGGATAAGTTCTGGCTCCATGGGCTTCATTGGCCTTGAAGGAACTTTACTACTTACTCCATCATTGCTTGGTAGAGAATCAGACAGAAGTAAAATACTTCTGAAACAGCAGGTGACAAAGTAACAATGTCAGTTATTTTCAGGAGCAAAACACAGAGAGATTTAGTTGTTGCTGTTTGTGCTGCTGCTTTCTCCTCCTCCTTCATCTCCTCCTCATTATCTTCATCACTATCATCATCATCATCTTCATCACCACTTCCACCACCATTCTTTCCCAGACTGACACCAGATTCATTTCGCTATGTATCAGGTCACTGTTGCAGAATTGTTTTTCTTAGAGCATTGTTTGAGTTTGGTTTGATGTTCTGTCAGCACGTTATTCCAATAATTTCTTAAATATGGGACACATGATGGTATCTTGTTCAAGCTTCCAGCATGCAGTCTAAATTCTACTCTGAATAGTAAGTAGATCTATGTTTTTCTTTTTGGGTACCGGCATATTCTGTTGTGGAAGTAAACCTATGACAGACTAACGTTATGTCTAGGAGATGAAGTAAAAACCATCTGTTCTGCTTCATGCTACAGAAACCGGGATAAGCTCCGGCTCTATGGGCCTCATCGGCCTTGAAGGAACTTTACTTTTTACTTATTATGCTTTTCTTTGAACCATGAGCACATTTCCTGTCTGAAGATGCATACAATCTACACTCAAACTTATGAAGTCTGTTTGAACCTTTAACCTTTCCACATAGTGCTGCTGACAGTCCAAAAATATTGAATGTGGGACACACCACACCATAGTCGTGCGGCATGATGTGAAAAGGTAAAGAAAAATGTGTTAATGATGTATATTTTTTGTATAATGTGTGCTTCTCTTGATCCCAGGCCAAATACTGTAAAAATCTGGAACGTGCTCGAGAAATCTGGAATCAAGTGATGCAAGAAGGCCATGGGGCTGAGGCTTCCTTGTGGCTGAACTACTACAGGCTGGAGAGGTGGGTGTGGGCCATTCCTTGGCTGTCAATCAAATTCACTGGCACAAGAACTGAAACATCAATGGAAGCTTTTCTAGTTTGTTTCAGTGCATGCTTTGCTGCCCAATTGTTGATTAGTTTTTATGATGCTTAAACAAAGGAGGGAAAAAGATGACTGAAACCATCTTTAGAAACTTATGCTCAAATAAAGCTGAAACCATCTGTATACAGTTGTGAATAAAGCTGAAACCACCTGTATAAACTTGTAAATAAAGCTGAAACCATCTGTATAGACTTTTAAATAAAGCTGAAACCATCTGTATAAACTTGTGAATAAAGCTGAAACAATCTGTATAAACTTGTGAATAAAGCTGAAACCATCTGTATAAACTAGTAAATAAAGCTGAAACTATCTGTATAAATAAAGCTGAAACCTTCTGTATAAACTTGTGAATAAAGCTGAAACCATCTGTATAAACTAGTGAATAAAGCTGAAACCACCTGTATAACCTTGTGAATAAAGCTGAAACCATCTTTATAAGCTTGTAAATAAAGCTGAAACCATCTTTATAAGCCTAGTTTGGTCATGTTGTAAACTAGTTGATAGATGAAAGTTTGATTTAAAGTTTTATGCTTTTTCAATTTAAGAGAAGAAAGAAGCTTTAACTTTATTCTCCGGACCATGTTTGTAGCATCTGCAACTTTTGATGTGTGCACAGGTGCAATGAAAGGTCTTGTTCTGTTCCGTATCAATAGATAATTGAAAGCAATTTAGGAGTTTCACGACTTTCAATTTGTGTTTCAGGATGTTTGGTGACAACAAGCACTGCCGACGCATCTTGCAAAGGGCGCTGAACTCAGTAACAGACTGGCCTGAGTCCATCACTGAGGCCTACATCAATTTTGAGCGGGAGGAAGGTGAGGCACTGAGTGTCTGGCATTGATGCTGCTCATGATATCATCGGCAGGATTCAACCCTTTATCTTATCTTATGCCCATAATATGCACTCCCAAATCCAAAATTAATGCGCAAATTATGCAAGTGTTTTTTTTACTTATTTTCGACACCAAAAAGTTGGTAATATTCACAAGACCAAAGTAAGGCTATCCTAGATCTAGACCGGAAAAAACAATGCCAAAATTATCAAGGGGCATCACTCCAATAAACGCTACACTGTGCCAGTGAATGACTTTACCGCAACTTGTCGATATGCAAGCTGTCATAGGCCAGGAAAATTCCGTTTTAAAAAATAATTGTGCGGTAAATGGGAAATTACGCAGCTGTGCCGCGGATTGTGTGCAGCTGCGGCAGATGCATAATTCCACGGGGTCAGACTTATTTCCTGGAAACCTGATTTAGTGAGGAAATTTAAAGTTAAACTTAAGAATTATAAAATGGGGGCTGTCTGAAAGCAAACAAAGTAAGTAAAAAAGTAATAATGATAAGAACGTCACAAAACAGAATCAAGACGTATCGACGATTACTGTCTTTGAAGCGAAACAAAAATCACAACAATGATATGAAGAGACAAAGAAAGAGGAAAAGAAGAGAACAGAAAAAAAGAAAAAGAAAGAAGAAATGACTTAGCCAAAAATGCGTCCTGTCATCAAGGAGGTGCATCAACTCAACTATAAAGAATCAGCCTTGTAGTTAATGTGTGTGAGAAGTGACATAGTATACACAAAACTAACCAAAAGAAAGTGGATTAGAGAGTATAGAGCAAAAGTAAACCTAAATATGATACAACTGTCAAAGATTCCCGCTTCAAATGAAAACAAGTTAAAGTAGAGCTAAGCATAAAAACTTGTCCAAATAAAGTTTGGGCCACTTTGATTGACTCTAAAATGGTATATTACAAGATCAAGAAAACTTTCCACTCAGCTGCGGAACATTGTATTTATGCACAGTATTTTTACAATGAAGCTCGTGAACATCATGTTAGCTTTAGTCTATACGTATAACAAAAAACAAATATATCTTATGACTGAGGCACTGAAAATGAAGAAAAGTAAAGTTTCTTCACAGCCTAAGAGGCCCATATAGATGGAGCTCATCCCAGTTTCATTAGCTTGAAGCAGAACAGAGCATCACCTCCTAGAAAGTCTATCAAAGATTTATTTCCCCAGTAGAATATAATACCTGTCCTCAGTTTGCACCTGGTGTGTTTGTCTTTCTTAAGGAGACAAAACAGTCGCCTGGAGTTGAATCCACGACCTTTAGGGTGCAACCACACCAACGGCAGGCACAGAAGAAATACAAAGAAAAAAGAGAAAAGCCGGCAGATTTACCCACACCAAGACCGGCCGTCCTGTCACGTCTCTTTGTCGGGCTGGCGTGACGGTGGTGTCCGGCGTGCTGTGACAAGGGAGATAATTTAAAAGACAGTTCTCCCCTTTTTTATCTCTCCTTTTCTGTAGCGCGTCTATAAATAGACATTTTGTAATCAAGTGTTGATTTTTTTGCCAAGAATCTGGGCTAGCCTACATCTAGAAGGACAATTTTATTTAGTCTCTGACGGTCGGATTCCGGTGACGGTATGGGTAGAGCAGCCGGCAAAATCAAATACGTCAGTGTCAGGACGCCGGGTCCGTCGTTGGTGTGGTTCTACCCTAAGATTGGGAGTCCAACTATTCGGCCACATAAAAACGAAAGTAGGGAAAGAAACCCAGTTGTTTTTGAGAAAATAGTTTTGTATTTTCTGTATTTGCAGGTAACCTGGAGCAGTATGATACAGCCTTGTCCAAGTGTGAGTCTC
This sequence comes from Bullina lineata, assembly GCA_039654405.1. Taxonomy (NCBI): domain Eukaryota; kingdom Metazoa; phylum Mollusca; class Gastropoda; family Bullinidae; genus Bullina; species Bullina lineata. Next base: position 6,908 of record JBDFRD010578052.1, on the reverse strand, counting down.
AGATGGAGAGAATTAATCAGAGAAGGGAGAAGGTGAGTTAGAGAAGGACAACACAACTTGTCTGTAATAATAAGGGGTCTTGTTTACATTTATGAAATCTAATGATGTGTGATTTTCAACTATGGTTCCTTAACGATTTTGAATAGTAAACATCAAAGTGAAGGCAGTAAAATAGTTGCAACCTAATGAATGGGCTTATCTACTTTATACTTGCTTGAATCCACTCGAAGGGTGCAGGGGAAAAACAGGGAGTGCGGTTTCTTTTACATTCCTAGTTTTTGAGTTTCAACTGACTGACGTTCCCTGTTTTTAAGTAGCAGGGGCTATTCATTAAATTCTCATAACAGCTGACTTTCCTTGTTCTTTTGCTTCACTGATTATACAGAAGTTGCTTATGATGGGGACTAGATGCAGCCAGTAAGATCTCAACATCAGCAGTTTTGTATCAATCAAACGATATTGGAAGCAAAGGAGTGTGTTCTTGGACTTTTCTTTTGTCTTCCAGGCTGTAGAGAAAGAAGCAGCGCTGCAGCAGGAGAAGAAGAAGGAGAAGAAACATGGGAAACAACAGCAGGTCAAGTCTGAAGGTTCAGCCAATCAGAAACCAGACAGGGCTGTTCTGGAGAAATCTGTGAGCAATGATAGAGAGAAAGCTGAAGTGGGGAAAAAGAGGAAGGTAGGAATCTATTCTGTGTGGTGCGGTGGCCGAATGGTTAGGGTGTTGGACTCCTAATCCAGGGGTCCAAGGTTCGAACCGGGGAGGTGACCGCGTTGTGTCCTTGGGAAAGACACTTTACACCATTTTTCCTCTCCCCACCCAAGTGCGAATTGGATACCGGCATATTCGGCTGGGGAAGTAAACCTTCGACAGACTAGCATCCTGTCTAGGAGATGAAGTAAAAATCATCTGTTCTGCTTCACGCTTCCAAAACGGGGATAAGCTCCGGCTCTATGGGCCTCATTGGCCTTTGAGGAAGTTTAAGGAATTGAAAGGGCCTCCTTGTGAGTTTAATAAAGTGTGAAGGAGAAGGGATGAATCTCATAGTCAGAAGTTTACATAAGATGCTGAAGAGCCTGCTTTGTGATTTGTCAGAAAGTTGTGTTGAAAATGAGATGTATTATCAAAGCTCAGAAACTTGTGCTCGTCAAAAAAATGTAAGCTTACGACAGACTAGCGTCCTAGGAGATGATGTAAAAGTCATCTTTTCCGCTTCATGCTACCAAAACCAGAATACACTCCGGCTTTATGGGCCTCATTGGCCTTGAAAGAACTTTACTTACTTTCAATGTTGTTGCAAATCAAAGTTTTGACAACTTTTAGAGTCGGCCCATTTGCGCAGAATGTGATGTCTTATCCAAGCAGGACGTTTCATTTTCATCTGTAACATTAGAAGCAATCAGGGTGCAGGGAACTGTATAGATTCAGATGGCTAAATTATTCAGTCATTATTTTTTTATATGTTAAATTTTTGACCTATGGGTTGTTTCTGGGGTTTTCAGATGGAGAAACAAGAACCTTCACAACAGACTGGACCAACTGCCAAGAAACTGAAAGAAGGTGAGAGATGACAGGCAAGGATGACAAAGTCAGTCACATGATGCAAACTTTAGCGCCAAATCTCGTGTGTCATTGTGCTGGCTTGCTGTGGTTTTACCCTCCTACCATTTGTGGGTGGAATACATCTACCATTTGTGGGTGTAATACATCTACCAATTGTGGTTGTAATACATCTACCAATTGTGGTTGTAATACATCTACCGATTGTGGTTGTAATACATCTACCGATTGTGGTTGTAATACATCTACCGATTGTGGGTGTAATACATCTACCAATTGTGGTTGTAATACATCTACCGATTGTGATTGTAATACATTTACCAATTGTGGTTGTAATACATCTACCGATTGTGGTTGTAATACATCTACCATTTGTGGGTGAAATACATCGGTGTTTCTTCACTAAATATTGAGCCTCATTTTGTTCTCCTATAGTTCATTTGTATGGGCACTTTGAAACCCCCAAAAAATGCCATTAGTTCTGGTATTTAAAACAACCAGTTATGGTTTTATTCTGCTGGGGAAGTAAACCTACGACAGACTAGCATCCTGTCCAGGAGATGATGTAAAAATCATCTGTTCCACTTCAGACTACAGAAACGGGGATAAGCTCCCGCTCTATAGGCCTCATTGGCCTTGAAGGAACTTTATTTTTTTTTTCAAAAGCTGGACACGTCAGTGTAGGTTACCAGTGACTCTTTCTTCAGAGAAGTCAAGTTCCTTCAAGCTTAAACCATTTTTATAAACTTGTGAATAAAGCTGAAACCCACTGAGCCAGAGCTTACCCCAGGTCAAGCAGTACAAAACCAGGATAGCTCTGTTTGTCTAATAAGCCTCAGAGGAACTTGACTTTGATTCTAATACACTTGTTTCATTTCCTGTTCTTCTCCCTAGACGCCCACTCTGGAGAGACCACAGGCAAGTGGGAGAATCTGTCCAGTGGGAGGGACAGTGGTCCTCAGCATGGGGAGACAGTGAAACACGACCCCTCCAAGGACAACGTGACAGTGTTTGTCTCCAACCTGGACTTTGCCCTGGAGACAGACCGACTGAGGCAGGTGTTTGAAAAGGTAAATACTTACTTACTCACTTTATCTGTCCCCAACTCTACCTTTCGGTGTATGGGTTCGTTTTAATGATCCCTTTCCAGGCCACCCTGTCCTGACATTTCCTACTTACTTCAGTGAAGGTTAGATTTCTTTCTTTCTGAAAAGGTAAATATGGAGTGGAATTTCTGCTCCTGTGAAATAGTTTTTGTCACAGTTCAAAATGTTTTATTGTTTATAGTTGTAAGTAATTCAAGTTCCTTCAAGGCCTATGAGGCCCATGTAGCCGGAGCTTATCCCAGTTTGGGTAGCGTGAAGCGGAACAGATGATTTTTACTTCATCTCCTAGACAGGACGCTAGTCTGTCGTAGAATCTGCCAGTACCCAGTTCGCACCTGGGTGGGGAGAGGAAAAATGGTGTAAAGATCTTTCCCAAGGACACAACACGGTCACTTCCTGGATTCAAACCCTGTACCTTTGTATTAGGAGTCCAAAACTCTAACCAATTGGCCACCGTGCCATTTTATTGTCTACGGGCTGTTTATTCCATGTGATAACTTTCTGATTCCCTAAGCTTTCATCTGTGTTCAAATGCAGCAGCAGCAGCAGTTCCCCCCTAAGGCCATGTTCTTAATGTGTTGTAAACCATATTTGTAAATAAACAGTTGGTCACGAAAATGCTTCCTTCTACAATGTATTTTCTGTGTCAGTTTGGAGAAATTACAGATGTTCGTTTGGTGAGGAATTACAAGGGCAAGTCCAAAGGTTTCGGATACGTGGAGTTCACGGATGGGGTGAGTAGGACTTGATTTAATTGAAACTAAACTAGACTTCCTGGTTCAAAGAGAAAATGTATACATACACATGAACGTGTATAAGCTTTGGTGGTTCTGAAGGAGAACAGCGTGTAAAGACACTTTAATGAAGCAAAAGTCAAATTCTCATGGCCTTTGAGGCCCACAGAGCCGGAGCTTATCCCTTTTTCAGTAGCATGAAGCGGAATAGATGATTTTTACATCATCTCCTGGACAGGACGCTAGTCTGTCGTAGATTTACTTTCCCAGCAGAATATGCCGGTTCCTAATTTGCATTTGGGGTGGGGAGTGGAAAAATTGTGTGAAGTGTTTTTTTCAAGTGCCCAATGATCGTTGTCCAGATTGGAACCCAGGACCCTAATAAGCTTTAACCATTTGTCCCTTTAGTTTAATGAGAAAGTACTCAAAGCTTCTTAATGTGGACTGTGAGTGAGAACAGGCTGAAGGCTGAAGATGAAGAGCGCTTGTGAGAATGAACTATAAAGGCTTGAATACAACTCAACTTACCTCATGACAATGACACTTACTTAACTTAACTTAATCCTCTTGGCTCCTTGTGGAGCATAGGGCCGCTACCTTATGATAAGGCAAATTTATTGATTTAAAGGTCAAGATGTGGTCAAGCACGTTTTTAACTCATACTCCAGTTTGTGACAAGAGAAAGAAATAAAAGTGAACATCTTACTGCAGAGGCTGTATCCAGTGTATCGACCATGGATTAAAACAATTGAAGACCCTAGTGCTAAAACTACTTAAGTCGCTTAATGCCAGTTTTGAGAAAACATAGGTGAAAGTTTCAAAACATCATAAATAATAGTAAATATTAATGTAATCAATTTTGACTTTACATGTGTTTATCTTAGTGTTTCACTAAAAATATTTTGAGAGTAGACTAAGGTGCTCAAGCCTTGTCTTAATTGCTGACTGGCTTGAAAATTATGAAAATGTGACTTCAGTACTTTTAGCACTAAGGTCTTCAATTGCATATATGCATGAAAAGAATGCTTGACAAAACCGCCTTTTTATCTGACATTTTTCTCTTGTCTCCGCTGCTAGAATTGTGTTCTTCGAGCTCTGAAGCTGGACCGAGAACTTATAGACGGGCGGCCCATGTTTGTGTCTCGATGTGAGGACAGAAGTGCGGGCAGAGTCAGTCATCAGTTTAAGGTAATGACAGAGTCAGTCATCAGTTTAAGGTAATGACAGAGTCAGTCATCAGTTTAAGGTAAGGGCAGTTTTGTAGTTCCCTTGGAGTAATGAAGCCAATAGATTTACACTTACTTATTCCCTTTTCCTGTGACAATTTATGGGCACTTTTGGCCGAATGTATTATGTTTTGTGTTTCATGTGTTTTTATGTTTTTAAAGTATAAATTAGCAGTTTTGGGTCAAAGATATTATATGTAATATAAATAATAATTGTAGGAATGGTACCATCACAAAGGGCATCATTTCTTGCTACTGATTAAAAAGTGAAGTCAGGGGAAAAACTGCCACCTGTTTATAGAAAAAATAGAATGTTGTAATTCAGCTTTGATATTCAGGTATTGTGAAAACGCAAAGTGTAAAGTGTAATTATAGAACATGTGAGCACAACACAGGTACAACAGATGTTGGATTAGAAAGTTCTTGTGAGCTGTGTTGAGGAAGGAAATACAGGTGGCAACTCTAATTATTGACATGGTCAATGTGACAGCTCTAGTTATTGACATGGTCAATGTGACAACTCTAATTATTGACATGGTCAATGTGACAACTCTAATTATTGACGCGGTCAATGTGACAACTCTAATTATTGACATTGTCACTGTTTCATCTCTAATTATTAATACGGTCAATGTGACAACTCTAATTATTGACACGGTCAATGTGACAACTCTAATTATTGACATTGTATTAAGACTTATGTTTAGAATTGAATGGAGGTCATGTGACTTTACTTTCAGTACGCTCAGAGCTTGGAGAAAAACAAACTGTTTGTGAAAGGACTTCCCTTCACCATCACGCAGCAAGCATTGGAAAACATTTTCAAAGAGGTGAGATTATTTCTCAAAACTTCATTGAGGAAAATAGAAAAAAGTTTACTTTATTTTAAATGCTTTCATTCAACAGTTAATATAAAATTGTACATGCATCTTCTTCTGTGGACTAAGTCAGTAACGACCGACTGCTCAAAGAATGACACAATACAATCATGTAACATTTGAAATAAAGTAAACTTTTTCTTTGTAGATCTTTATTTTTTTCACCTATTCCTTGTGAATGTTTTTTTTTTTTTTCACCTATTCCTTGTGAATGTTTTTTTTTTTTCACCTATTCCTTGTAGATCTTTGTTTTTTTTCATCTATTCCTTGTGAATGTTTTGTTTTTTCTCCTATTCCTTCTGAATCTTTGTTTTTTCTTGTATTCCGTGTGAATCTTTGTTTTTTTCTCCTGTTCCTTTTTTTTCTCCTATTTCTTGTAGATCTGTTTTTTTCACCTATTCTTTGTAGATCTTTGTTTTTTCTTGTATTCCTTGTGAATCTTTGTTTTTTCTCCTGTTCCTTATGGATCTTTGTTTTTTTTATCCTATTTCTTGTAGATCTTTTTTTTTTTCGCCTATTCTTTGTAGATCTTTGTTTTTTCTTGTATTCCTTGTGAATCTCTGTTTTTTTTCTTGTATTCCTTGTGAATCTTTGTTTTTTCTCCTATTCCTCGTGGATCTTTGGTTTTTCTCCTATCCCTTGTGAATGTTTTGTTTTTTCTCCTATTCATGTGAATCTTTGATTTTTTCTCCTATGACTTTTACATCTTCCTTTATTCTCCTATTCCTTGTACATCTTCCTTTATTCTCTCTGTAGCATGGCAAATTGAAAGAAGCACGACTCGTCACATACAGAAATGGCAGCCCCAAAGGCTTGGCGTATGTGGAGTACGATAACGAGGTATTTACTTGCAATTAGAAAAGAATATAGAATTTTTCATTTTAAAATTAGTTTACTCTATGAAGTTAACATACGTTTTTACAAAGATTGTTTTCCTTTACACATCTTGCTGAATCATAAGGCCCTAGCTGTTAGTTCAATGACGAGTGCAGATTTAATTTTAAAATAAATTATAATTTCATCATACAAGTTCAACTTATTGCTTTGGATTCACAAACATCTTAACAAACTTAAGTTAGACTCAGCATGTTCAGTTAAACATTCTATTTTCTGAAAAAAAATAATTGCCGTTACTCAGTACAAGATGCACACAACCAGACAACCTCTCTCAAACCCTTACAACATGTACGCTGACCTATAAATGGCATGAGTAAAGAACTGAAACAAGAAACTGCACCAAGACCAAGACAACATGGTAGCTCATGAATATTCATGAGCTACACAGACCAAGACAACACAGTAGCTCATAAATATTCATGAGCTACACAGACCAAGATAACATGGTAGCTCATGAATATTCATGAGCTACACAGACCAAGACAACATGGTAGCTCATGAATATTCAT
>JBDFRD010577942.1:0-17424 GCA_039654405.1 Bullina lineata | reverse complement strand
TCTCTCTCTCTCTCTCTCTCTCTCTCTCTCTCTCTCTCTCTCTCTCTCTCTCTCTCTCTCTCCCCCTCCCTCCCTTTATTTTCCTATTCATTTAGGTTTCATCAAATCTGGGAGATTTTCATAATGAATCATGTACCTGCTTATTACTTTGTTCCTCTTTTTGTGGGAATATGTGTGAGTTTATGCATCAACATGTTTCCTTCAACTCCACCCTCCTACTCCCCTCCCCCATCCCTCATTTTTAAAGTGTGATGTTGGCCTCATCTATGATGAACCTAAACACGCTCTGGTCAACAAATGGGTGCTGCTCAGTGACCCGGAGGATCCCACTGCAGGGGCCAAAGGTTACCTCAAGATCAGTGCCTGCGTCATGGGACCTGGGGATGTGTCACCGGTCAGTCCATTATGTTATTAGGGAATTGAGACCTAAATGAAAAACAGTGGTATTAATTTTTTGCAAATGTATGGACAGTTCTTTTAACCCTCTTGGTGCGGGATACAATCAAAACATGCTTTGAGATTGCGTCACTAAAATTTAAGAGCTGCATATTCATTTATGTTTTTGTGATTCTAAGTTCCCAAATATTTTCTGAAAAGGCATTGACTGAGGAAATGTAAACTCTTCAGTTCAAGAAGATCACGAAAAAATAGCAAATTAAAATTGCGGATCAAGAAGATACGAGTCAATGCTCTCCTAGGCCAATTTGTTGCCTCATCGTGGTAAGAAGGTTAAGGCATGAAAGGTTTTTCCTAGTTTCAATAGCTTGAAGCAAACCAATTCTATCACTAGATCATAACTTAAGACACAAGTTTGCTGTAAGTTTACCTCTCAGCAAAAGATACTGGTGCCCAGTTAACTTTGGAAGAGATAAAATTGTACAAAGTGTCTTTCCTAAGGAGATAATCAGTTTTTGTGTCATTGGACCAGATGTGTCGCTGATCAATTAACTGCTTTCTCAATATAATGAGACCAGAAGACAAATCAATGGGCACATGTGAAATTGCTTGTGTTGATTTTCTTCACAAGAGAAATGAGTCACCGAGGTAATGAGGGAATTAAGTTATGGTTCACTTCACTTGTCCCTTGACTGTAGATGTCGTTGGGGCACCTGTGAAGACGTTTCCAGCACTTTCCTCCATCTGTCTCTATGTTCCACCACTCTCTGGGATTCTGCCAGGCTCAGTCCTGTCCATTCCTGTATGTTATCTTCCCACCTCTTTCTCTGTCTTCCACCTCTCCGGCCCCCTAAGTTATGGTATCAAATGGGTTAACTTTAACTTCGTAGCTGCTTATGTGCTGAGAGTTCTAGATCTGAGATATGTTTCCCTTGTATATTTTATCTCCTTCTTTTGTTTTGATTTTATATTATAATACTTAGTACAATGATTCTTTAAGATTGATGGAGCATGTCCATCTCTCTCTTAGTAAAGTAAAGTAAAGTTCATTCAAGGCCAATGAGGCCATAGAGCCGGAGCTTATCCTGGTTTCTCTTACTGTCTTTTTATAAAAATGAACAATTGATTGAATTGGAATTAAAGCAGAAAAAAAGCTGTGTAAATTCTATTCTTTTGGATAGAAACCAAATAAACCTATCAGTCCTGTATGAGTGCTGATATTAAACACGATTGTGTCATAATGGAATTCGATTTGTTTCTTTCTGCAGAATATGGCTTCCAAACAGAATGATGAGGATGAGGACATAGAGAGGTTTGTGGACAGTTTTCAAAACTTGCCATGATGTACATTTTAAGGCAAGACAGTGGCAGAAGCTCTTGAAACGTTATGAAATAAAGTAAAACAATAAAAGTAAAGTCTTTCAAAGCCGAAGAGGCTCATAGAGCCGGAGCTTATCCCAATTTCGGTAGCATGAAGTGGAACAGATGATTTTTAGTTCATCTCCGAGACAGGAGGCTAGCCTGTCATAGGTTTTATTCCCCAGCAGAATATGCCGGTACCCAATTTGCACCTGTGTGTGGAGAGGAAAAATGGTGTAAAGTGTCTTTTCCAAGGACACAATATGGTGACCTTCTGGATTCGAACCCTGGACTCTTGGATTAGGAGTGCAAAGCTCTAACCATTCGGCCTTTGCGCCACACTTATGAAGCAACAAAAAATGAATACGTTTTACACAGCTAGATATTAAGAAATGGACACATGAAAGAACGTTCACTAATATTTGAAAGATATCTCTCCTCTCTCTCTCTGTCTCTGTCTCTGTCTCTGTCTCTCTCTCTCTCTGTCTCTCTCTCTGTCTCTCTGTCTCTCTCTTTGTCTCTCTGTCTCTCTCTGTCTCTCTCTCTCTCTCTCTCTCTCTCTCTGTCTTCTCTCTCAGGATCTAAGTATTACCATCTTTGTGGACCTTAGTTTTACAACTTATACATGTTGAAACTCTCAAGACATCATTGCAGTACAGTCAAAGTTAACACTATTGACTTTGGTATCATGTTGTTTTTTTTCCAACTGTCCACAGTAATTTGCTCCGCCCAGCTGGAATTCAGCTAAGGCCTGCGACCTTTGCCCTCAGAGTGTACTGTGCGGAAGATATACCGAGAAGTAAGTTATTTTCTGTGAGCATTTATTTGCAGGAATTTTATTTTATTTTTAACCTCATTTATTTCAAAAAAATTGTATAAAAAAACAAGGTCCTGGAGGTTGTGAAAGATAAAGGAGTGAGTTGCATTAGTTGATAGGTGATATGAACGTTTTTTTAAAATATTATATGTAAGCTTGTTTGAGCTTCATTGCTTCATATGTATAAAATATAAAGTTATGTACGTGGTTCACGCTGTGTATGTTGTTCCCACAGTGGACTCTGCTTTCCTGGAGGGAGTGAAGAAAGTGTTCAGGATTGGAGAGGAACAGAAGGAGTTGGTAGACCCCTACTTCATATTCAGCTTTGCTGGCAAAGAGGTTTGTAAGACAGTGTATGGAATAAATGTTCAGACTTTGAAGAATACTTATTTAATCCTCTTGGCTCCTTGTGGAGGGCCTTAACTTTGAAGAATAAATGGTAAATGCAAATAAAATGAGCTATCCCAAAGAATACAAGGACAAACCAAACGTGACAATTTCTGTCTTCAAGGGGAACAACAAAAAGCGCAATTGTGACAACAATAACAATCATATCGAAGAAAAAAAGAAGAAGAAAAATCAACTTAGCTGAAGGCCATACTGAAACAACAAAAAGAGCAATAATAACAAAAACAATCATATCAAAGGAAAAAAGAAGAATCAACTAAGCTGAAAGCCAAGTTTCCCCTTGAAGACAGTAAATGTCAACAAATTCAGTTTGTCTTTGTATTCTTCGGGCCAGCTCCTTTTATTTGTATTCACCACTTTGTATTTTTCAGCTTCCCTACAGCCTTTATCCCCCTTTTTTTTGCAGGAAGATTGATGTGGGATTATAGGTTAAAGCTGTATTAATAACATAACTTTCATATTAATACAAGAGGAACATTAGAAATGTGATAAATATCAACCCTGTCAATGGTACTGTCTGTTTCTCTGTTTGGTTATGCATGATTTGTGTACAGTAATTTTGTTTGCAATAAAGTCATACTATTTGTTTTCATTAAACAAAGTGGGTGTGGTGTGCAGATCACAGAACAATGTGATGTGAGGATGTTATACTTGAGAGTAAGAAATATTTTCATTACCTTGTAGTATGGAGTAAGTACTCCTTGTCTGTTTACAATGTGTGTTTTACCTTGGGTCCATGTTTGTACGATCGTTCCAGGTGAAGTCCAAGATCATGTATGCCAATGACCATCCATCCTGGTATCAGGAACTTCGGTTAGGTCTACAGGTGAGATAGGAAAGGGGGAAAATTGTAAAAAAAAAAAATCCTTCAGTGTGTTGAAATAAGTGTCCTTTTTATTTTTGTTGTTTAGTCTGTTTAATAGCATTGTTACTAACACTGTACATTTGTTTATAAATTTCCAAGATTTATAAAGGAACATTTTTGTGAGGAAATCACAGATTTTTCCATGACGGAAATGCAGCCAAAAATTTTGCCCTGATGCTGGCCAGAATTTCATGTACTTATAACTATAGTTAGTTTTAAAGCTTTTAACTAAATCAGAAATATTTCAACATTTTTGTTAACTCTTTCTTTTTAAAGGGTCACTAAAGAATTTCAATAACGTTTAATTCAATGTGTCAAATTTATGTAACTCTCTTTAAAAAACTCAAATTAAGTAAATTACGTATGAGTAGAAATCTCATCCTCACTTTTTCTCACAATGACCAACACAAATTGAAAAAATATTGTGCCAGGCAACAAAAAGCATTTAAAAATATTCTCAGATAACTGAGTCTCTTCACTGTAATTTATGGAACTAGACTATTATCTGAAGTATTTGTAGACTCACCAAATAATGAAATGGAACCAACCCATTTTGCACATTAGCACAGCATGATAAGGAATATCTCTTGTTCATATATTATTAGGATCAAAGTTGTACTAAGAACTCTCTATGAAGACATTTTATTATGTGTTTTTCTGAGTGTTTTTAATTCTTGTTTAATCCACCTATATCTGTGTCCTAAGTGTAGTCTCGATGTACATGTATTCACTTTCGTTATCTTATGGATTCTTTTTTAAGTGTCCTTTTTTTCACTTCAGTTTCCTTCAATGTGTGAACGCCTCAAATTTCAAATAAAGGACTGGTGAGTGAGTCATTTGCATTTGTGCCATAAGGCAAATAGCAGGAGGAGTAGATCATTCTTGAAGTTATTTTTTTGAGTTTCTATTAGGGACAGATTGATGGGAGGTGGGGGTGGTGGTGAGGAAGATTGAAGTACTTTTGGGTTATCAATTGCTAAGAAACATTTTTTTAAACATATATAGATCTAGTTATTGCAAATGTTTCTTTATTGGAGGCACAAGCATGGTGAGTGGTATGAAAAAGGAAAAGCCTCGCTAAGCTCAAACTTAATATACGGGGTCTTTATGCTTACATTCTTATCGTATGAGATATGTAAGTTTTGTTTAATAATGAAATAATGTGATAGATCTACTTGTAGAGGGAAAATAGACAGGGGATCTGAAGAAAGAGATTACAAATATAATGACAGAATTAATGTTTGATATTAAATTTAATGACGAAAGGTTGTCTTTCTAAATAAACATGTTACTTAGGCTGAAAATAAAAAAAAAATGTTCATATTTAATGTTCAACATTCATTTATTATATAATTATCGGTCTTTGTGACATGAAAATGCTTTAACAAATAGATTTACATGTGCATTCTTGCATTATTTCATAATAAATGATCAATCCCTTTGAAGCTATGAGATTTTTAATCCATGAGCCAACAAAACCTGAGGGTCATATGTTTAAAAAAAAATCCAGTCAAACTGTTTTGCAAATGATCTAGTATTTTAGCCCTGGCAGACTAATTAAATTGATTTAATTAAGTGACATTACATTGTTACGCTGAAAGGTGATACCCCTTTTTCCTCTTTACATCTGTCGGAATGCTCTTGATAAGTTATTGTGAAGCATATGGATTCTTTATGTTCAAGACAAGGTTTTGCTCACTCATTAATTGAAAAAACCCCAAAACAAAACAAAAGATTATTACAAATTTTCATCTCACCAAAGCATGAGCTGTCACAGCATTTCTTATCTGTATCATTTGAAATCAGACACGTTTGTGAGGGTAGATGCTGCAGGCAAGTTGTGTTACTCCTCTTTGAACACATTTGAATACCTTTCTCTGATGAGTATTCATCCTACTGCCTTTTCCTGTGTTGTTGTTTATAAAAAAGACAAATTAAAGATAAAACTCAAAGAATCATTTTTTGTAAGACGAACTGACACTACTTGCTTGCAGCATGTGGCTGAATTTGATTATATAATTATGTTCTGATGTTGATATGAAAGTAAAGTTGCTGTTGTATGTTGCCTCTTATGTATATATTTCCATCACAGAAAGGCTTTAATTGTATGTAGGATGTGTTAAAATTGGTGGTGACATCATGTGGGCGTTTGTTGTGTTACAATCACCTTTTGATTTTATTTATTTATTTATTATTTCAATATTTATTTTTTCAACACTTAGAACCATCCTCATCATCTTTCAAGAAAGCATTTTTATTCAGCTTCAGTTTTTCCATTTATTCACCCCACACAAAAATGAACGCTGCACCCCCAAAGGCAAAAAAAAAAGAAAAAAAAATTAAAATAAAGAAAAGTAAAAAAGTAAATCAGTAGAAAAAGGGATATCTTCCCCTTTCTCTAAACAAAAGGAAAGCTTTTGATTGCATAATACTATTTACTATTTCTCTTTGAATTACAAGTTGGTACTCACTCCATGCATCATTGTAAGCCAACGTTTGTTACATCACTTTGAATTACAAGTTGGTACCCTCTCCATGCTTCCTTGTGAGCCAGCGTTAGTTACGTCACTTAACTCCGGCTGGGATTGACCAGACTCGGCAGCTCCCACATGACTTCCTTCATTCCTTCATCATTTGTGGAAAGGCTTTAACCTTTACCCCCTACTTTTCCACTTCAGGGATCGCCTGAACAATGATGATGGCATCTGCACAGGCTTTTTGTCTGTGCCCACAATCTCCTCCTTAGGGGAAGATGGTTTGTCTCCCTTCATTTCTTCGACCGTTTTCTCTTTCCTTCTGAACGAATGACCTCTTCCTACTCAAACATTACTGATCAAAAAAAAGTCTGGCCTTTGTGTATTTGCACTTCCGTTGCCTGTGTGTAATGTCTCCTGTAATGCTAACGGCACGTTGTTCTTTCTCCTGCTCATTCGGGGTGTGCAGGTGTTGTACCTTGTTGTGCCACGCCCACTGACATGCTTTCCTTACAAACTTGAAGCTGTTATATAATTGTAACTGTTATACCATATTATTTTCCAGCAATCAGTATTGTTTAATCAACATAAGATAAGACAGTTCAGTTGATCAATATTCTTTAATCAGCATTTCCAATAAGACAGTTCAGTCGATCAATATTCTTTAATTAGCATTTCCAATAAGACAGTTCAGTTGATCAATATTCTTTACTCAGCATTTCCAATAAAACAGTTCAGTCAATCAGTATTCTTTAATCAATATTTCCATTTATCAGTTAGAGAGAGAAAGTGCTACATTAACTTCACAAAGCCTCCTAAAAATAGAGAAAATAGTACATTAAGAAACATTCCTGATGTTTTCAGCACAGTTTTTGGATTGAATGGCTCCGGAGAGCAATGAAAATTAAAGAAAATGGTACTGTCAGTTCTTTGCACTCCCAAAATTCTGTGAATATAGAATTCAGGGAAAGACAGAAAGGATATGTTTCAAAATTCTTTGTTAAAGAAGTGTTATCCTGAAAAGGCTTGATTTTTGATAAAAAAAAACCTCAAACCCTCAGATTTCAGACTCATTGCATTTCCCCTTTGTTCAGATCTGTCATTGCACCTTGTATGAAACCCCAAGTTTTGCATCATTTTTCTCTCATATTTTCTTTTTTAAAACTAACGTTTAATATTGCATGGAACGTACTAACTTGTTTATGAATCACACAGTTATATTTTCAGGCCACTGTATTATGCTTTGTTATATCGAAGCAGTTTACTTCAAGTATTGAATTATGCATGCAACTTGTCAGCATTACTGTTATGACACTAACAAACTCCATATCATCTATTTCAGGCACTTTCATTGCATTTTTTTGGCCTTTTTTAAAAAACATTGGAACATTACAAATTGAATTATAAATTCATACTCGCAGCAGCAAATCCACCTTTGATAAATATAGGAGCAACAAATTACAGGAAAAGTCCAACACTTCAATAGATATGTTTTTACAAATAAAATGCATTCCGTTCATATTTATCCTTCGTTCCACTTCTCCCGCCCATCCAATCTCCTTCTCCCCCCCCCCCCCAACCACACACACACAAAAAAGAGAAAGAAAAGGAAGAATACAGGAAGAAAAAAAAATTGGTATGGGAAGTATTATTTTTATTTTTTCGCGGTATGTGTTGAAAGGACAACAGTTGGCACATGCGTTTGTGGGTAGTGAAGCAAAGCACATAAAAAAAAAAAGAGGGTAACAATTTTATCGGCCTTTAACCCAACTTCTCACAATCACTCGAGCAACGTCCTCAAACTTTAGCAGCTTTGATCTGCTTCCAAGATTACAGTGATTTCAGCTTGACAGGCTGGCGTCCTGCCAGTCTCTGTAAGTCCATCTTCAAAACTGTTAGGCTGTAGGCCCGTGACATCGGGACTCAGCATCCGTTATGTTTTCTGTGCATGCTGTGTGCGATAACTTCACGCCTTGCCCCGTGCTTGTATCTCTGTGTGTTTGTGTGCAGGGACCGAATGAATGAGGATGACACTGTGGGGACGCTCTTCACCGCCATCTCCACCATCTCCTCCAGCGGGGACAAGGGTGACTACTCACGTCTTTGCTCTTTGGTTCCTTGAGTTTTTCTTACGTGCCTTTAGTTCTGTGCAGTCTGACAGCTTCTTTGAATATCGTCTGTGCTTATGGTTGTGTTACTTCACTTGTGTGTACGTGTTTGTGTTTGTGTTTGTGTTCATGTGTGTGTGCACATTCGTTTGATTTTTTTCACTTGAATTTTTTTTTAATAATATGTCTATGTATATAAATATGTACATATGCTTCATA
Organism: Bullina lineata; assembly: GCA_039654405.1. Taxonomy (NCBI): domain Eukaryota; kingdom Metazoa; phylum Mollusca; class Gastropoda; family Bullinidae; genus Bullina; species Bullina lineata. The sequence continues at coordinate 8,778 of JBDFRD010577942.1, read as the reverse complement.
CTTTGTGTGCTTTTGCTTTTCTGTTGGATATATGTACAGCGAACTTTTGTATGTGCTTGCAAAGTATAATCTTAAAATCTTAAATGTCGCTGTGAATGGAAAAAAAAGGGAGATTCAAAACGTTCTAGAGAGCTCTTTGTTTTGAGAGTTCAGAAATAAAATGATATTGTAGAAGTTGAATTTCTAAATAGTACAGAAGCAATTTTCAGTTGCTGATTTCATGCAAAGAAATTTTCTATAGCTTTTGAAGTTGAAATCAGTTCCTTCAGTTTGTCATCAGTCACTAACTGCGGGACTTTTTTTAATCAGTCACTAACTGCAGGACTTTTTTTAATCAGTCACTAACTGTATGACTTAGGAAAAAAGGTTCAAACTTGCTTTTCAATCAACAATGAACTTTGAAGAAAACAGTGCAATTCTTTTTTGCTTCATATATTGACTTTGAACGCTTGCTAACATGCTCAAATGTTGTACAGTATGAAAGCACATCTATGTGTTGTACTGGATCATTTTGAGTATGATGAAGAACAGAAAATCTCTCGTGGCATGTGAATTGCAAATAGTGCTTCTACAATATCATGCAAATTCTTTTGAAAGAAACTGCAAAAAGGAGCTTGATATTCCAGATGTTCCTATCCTATCCATCCCATAGTCTTGTGGACCGTTGGGGTGCCACAGGTGATCTGACAACCAGAATCCTCTAATCCTCTCAGTTTTCAGACCTCCTGGTTGTCTCGCTTAACCTCAATGCCGTCCATTCTGAGATGTTGTCCTCCCATTTCTTCCTCTGTCTGCCTCTCCTTCTCACTCCTTGCACGGTGCCCTGCAGGAATGTCTTGGCAAGCCCTGATGATCTCATGACATGGCCATACCATCTGAGCCTGCGTTTTTTGACCAAGATCAACAGGTCCTCATAGGGCCCAGATTGTCCGATTCTGTTCCAAACTTCTGATAACTTACTCAATAAATTATAGAGAGTTTCATTTATAGTCAAATTTCTTTTTGGTGAAGTCATTCAAACACCACCAATTTCAATTGCAGAATACAAGAAACAAATTATATAAATCATGGTAAAAACTGGTACTGGATTCTCTTTCAATTTTTAATGGACTGTTGATACAGAACAAAATTAAAGACATGCATTTTTCCTTTTATAAATTGGGTTTTTCCTGACTTTTTTTTTTTTTATATTGATTTATTAACGAATCACGAAGTTCAAAGTCATATGATCAAAGTATTGACTAAATTAATTATTACTCACTTTGAGTATTGAATGAGAAATGTTGTGTAAGCAGTGTTTCCTCACGTACAGAGTGTGATAAGCTGTAAATTTTCAGGAGAAGACATAATGGCAGAAAACTGGTCTGGTTGGTGATGTGTTTTCCTTCTCCCCTCTTGTTACAAGTTTGCGTTTGTGCAAGAATTGTTAATGTTTGTGGCCTGTTTGTTTGGCACTTTGCATTCTTCAATCTTCTGTCCTTTTGCGGCTTTTCTTCATTCATTCATTCTGTCATTCATTTTCATGAAATTATGTGATATTTGCTGTTCTCATTTTGGATGTTTGCTTAAAGACAGTTAACTGTAAATGGCATGTTTTTTTGTTATTGCACATTTGCTTGTCTGTTTCGTATGAAACTTTTAAATGAAATAAGAGTTTCAGACCATTCATAGTTACAGGCATGGTGTTTAAGGACTTGCATTTACAAAACTGTTGACAGTTTAATTGAAGTTCCTCATAATAAGTGGATGAATAGGGTATATAAGTATACAAAGCAGGGAATACAAAAGTGAACACACAAATAAGTGTGTCACTGCTGTTGTTTATTTTTCTTAGTTTCAGAGGTAAATCCACATTCATAACATTTAATGTATTCTTTGTACTAATTTTTAAGTACCTTATGAATAACGCTTTGAAATTACAGTTCTTTTGATTTCTAGGTTTTAAACATATAAATAAACTGCTATCAATTAAAAAACTGTCTTCCTACTGATTCAAAAGTTTCATATAATTATCACTCTTCAAGTCATATTTCTTCTGAACTTGCATAAAAGGCTTAGCTTCAAGCTGTCAGTATTCAAACAGCATTTTTTATTGATTGTTTTCCTTCCATCTGAATTATTGCTTGATGATATTACATTAGTATTTTGTGGGTCATAATAGAAAATAAATGAAAGTGAGTTATTGCTTTTTCCTCATCAAGGCATTTGTTGTATTATAGATATCTTACCTTGGCTTGCTTTTTTCCATTACACTTAATAGAATAATAGCGATGTTATAAATGGAACAGAGAAGGACTCATATATATAAGAAATAAGAGTCATAAGACTTACTTTAAATGAAGTAGGAATTATGAAGAAATGATGTAGATGCTAATAACTTGAAATGAGAACGTCGCATGAAGCTGGAGCTTGACTTTACCCTCAGGTTTCTTACCTACCTTTGGGCCGACATTCATCAACCTGTACGGTTCCACCCGAGAATATTCAGACCTGCCAGATGATTACGAAGACCTGAACCTTGGCAAGGTCAGTCCCACCTGTTTGTTTGTTTGTTTGTTTGCTTGCTTACTGTTCTTGCTTTTGTGTTTTGGCTACTTCGGAATTTCTTATTATGAATTGTAATGTTTTACATGTATACATGCAAAACTTTCTTGTATATATAATTACACAATTTATTGTTGCTGTTCATTGTCCTCTTATTGAGCAAATTTGTCTATCTTTTTCAAACATGGATAGTGACAGGTTGCGACGGTTTTTAAAATTTTTACTTGTATTTTTTAAATAGACAATATACTCTTTTTATTAAGTGTTGGCAGTGAAAAGCTGAACGCATTTGATGTTATATGTTTATAAAAAGAGAAAGAAATCATTTTAAGTTACCTGAATTAATTTTCCTGTAAACAAAGAATTTTGATGACATGGGGTTATCGCTTTGTATATTGAAATGAAACAAAATAAAAATCCCTTGGAATTACCTGCTTATATTGAAGAGCTGAAATTGTATGAATAATGAAATTTAATTACATGAATCAGTGAAGGTCCATTAGAAATTATCGTGGTCATATGTGAGTGTGTAATGTGAACTTGAACTGGTCATATACGAGTATGTAATGTGAACTTGAACTGGTCATATACGAGTATATAATGTGAACTTGAACTGGTCATATACGAGTATGTAATGTGAACTTGAACTGGTCATATACGAGTATGTAATGTGAACTTGAACTGTGTTTCCTGTCAGGGAGAAGGCGTGGCCTACAGGGGCCGGGCTCTTGTGGAGCTGATCACCAACCTGGGAGAGTTACCTAGCACACTGGTGGAGGATATTGTGGGGGATGACCGTCTCCTTGTTGAGGTAACTCAGGCTGTGTCTCTGTGTTTTTCAACAGTTTTTATGAAAATGAATATTTTCAAGTGTATGAAATGTGTCAGCCAGAATTATGTTTACAAAGTCAGACATGCCGACTTTATGGGTTTGCCGTAAGAAATTATGAGAAGCCATCAGGAATTACGGTTTACTGGCAATTACGGCCAAATTACGGTGAGGGCGCAGTGAATATATGCTTTTAAATCTCATTGCTGTTGCGTTCTTCATTGTTAAAAAAGATTCTTCACCTTTGTGTATTCTATATGGGGGGATCATGCTTAAACTACCCATCATCGAGTTGATAGATGTTTAGTACCCAAAACCAGATTCAATTCTTGAGTATAGTTCCATCTTGCTTCTGCCAGAAATACATGCGCCGCAGGAAGTACCGCGTCCACGCTGCCTTCCTCAACTCCAGCATGATCAGCTCGAACCACGTGGACGCTCCCATCGAGTTTGAGATTAGCATTGGGAACTATGGAAATAAGCTGGACGACAATGTCCCACCGTCTCCATCAACCACACAGCCCACCAACGCTGTGTTTGACGGCTGCTACTACTACTTCCTGCCGTGGGGCGGCACCAAGCCGTGTGTGGTGGTGGACTGCTCATGGGAGGACATTGCTTTCCGCCTGGAGTCTCTGAACATGTTGTTGAACATTATGGAAAGACTGGTGAGTACATGGGGTAATTCTTCCTCTTGTTCTTGTTCTTCTTGTTCTTTTTATTCTTGTTTTTGTTGTTCTTGTTACTCTTCTCTTTCTTCTTCTTGTTCTTGTTCCTCTTGTTCTTCTTGTTTCTTCTTGTTCTTGTTCTCCTCCCCCTCCTCCTCCTCCTCCTCCTCTTCTTCCTACTCCTCCTCCTCCTGTTCCTCGTCCTGATCCTCCTCCTCCTTTTTTCATAACCCCTCCCTCCACCACCTTTGTCTTTTTTATTCTTCCTGCAAGTTGCTTGTCAAATTTATAAGCCCATAGACATTGATGAGAGCTGTAGTACAGCTTCTGGACTAGTGAAAAGCTATTTGACCATGTTGTGGTCCTCAGGTCTGTTAACCAAGTGCTGGATAGGTTCTCGTAATTCAAAGTAAAGTAGAACTGAATTCATAGATTCAGAAAACATAGATTGACATACACCCTCTTTATCAATTGGTCTTATGTATTTTAGTTTGGAATGAAGAAAATCCAATTATGAATGTCATTAGCTGGTATCTTATATGATGATATTTTAAGTCAAATACCATAATAACTAAGGTTGTATGTACATTAAGAAGCTGTCACTTTAAATGTTATTTAATTCCCCAGGAAAACAATATGGAGAGGGTGCGTATTGGAGTGAAGGCCAAACTACCGACTCCTGAGTTGGCTCAGCTTCTCATCTCTCTACTAGAGGAGCTTATAGAAGACTGCAAGTAAGTCATGTAAAACATGAGAGGTTATCCCTAATCACGAATTAAAAAATTGGTATGAAGTGTAAACAAATATTACCACTTTAAAACATCACCAAGTTTATGAAGAATAACAGACATGCCAACTTTAACGTGTTCGCCCCCTCTACCCATGGTTTGAAATCTAAGTTTTCCTTCTCCTAGACAAACTGCCTTCCAAGACTTTCGAGCTCTATCTACCCGGGGAGAGGTTATAAAGGCGCCTCAATTCACTTGCTAGTCATTTCCCTGAGCCTGTTGGGGTATTTTAAAAAAAATGAGTTCCCATTCAACATTCCCATCCTGCTCTCTATGATTAACGCCAGTTTTGTCCGTGGCTGCTTATTGGTTATTCACAGCTAACCCCTATATCTAAGGGCCCTTCCCCTATCCGCAACCTGGGGACGCGCTTGGTAGGGGTTGGTCACACCTTTTATCCAGGACAGGAACGTTACTTACTTTGCTTTCTTGTCTATATCCGTAGAACGCACCTCTCCCCACCAAGACCAGGAGAACATGTGCCCAATGAACTCGATCGCCAACAAGAAAAACAGCGTCGCCAGGCTCTGGACATAATCAAAGACCAGGCCATTGGGCTCAGGGAGAGTGCAACGGATGTGGAGCAGGCTCTGGGGGAAGTGGAGAGCATGCTGGGAATTCTGCAGAACATTGCTATTGAGGTAGTATTGTATGCATTTTATAACTGATTACTTTTTTGTAACTTTCAATTTTTTAGGGTTGATTCTAGTTTCAGTGTTGGGTATTATTGTGTCTTTATTTTCAAAAAGTACATATTATTATAATAAAGGAATTTGAATTAAGAAATCAAATGAAAATTCATAGTCTTTAACCCTTTCGCTGCCAAATTCGCAGATTGATGAAAAGCAGTAGATCTAATTTGCCAACATTAATGGTGTTACGTTGCTGAATCCAAATATTAATTAACATGACACCCACTTCTTTTCCACACTAAACGAACAAAAAGAACTCAGTTTTTTAAATTCAAGTTGTTCTCTCTATTTCCTTAAAATCTGTATTGCTGGGATTCAGCGACAGATAGCTGGCAGTGAAAGCATTAAAGTTCATAATTTGGGTATTAACAGTTGTAGTGTGCTGAAGTTCTCTCCAGCATCTTCATCAAGATACCACATCAGAGGTTGATGTCGAACAAGCTTATACCTCAGTGTGATTCATCATTTTGGATGATAAATGTATTCAAATTTTGAATATCATTTTATTTTACCCAAAACTGTAGTGTGTGTATGCAAATATGGCAGGATGTATTTGTCTCACTCATGGAAATTGTGTAAACGTATCTTCAAGATTTCAGAAAAAAAAAAAAAAAGCAAAAGAAAAAAGACATGTTTTAATGTATTATATAATACTCAGCCTACAACCATGAAAACTTCAGACAACGCACTTTAACCCTCTTAGTGCAGACTTAAACATTTTGGAAGTGATAAGCACTCTACTGGGAAAGCCACATCCATGGCTCATTGCACTCAGAAGGTTAAGTTGAGCATCAGCACATTTTCCTGAAGTATACAACAAAAAATGAATGTGATGTTACAAAGAACAAGATGGTATGAGCTTTCGTCTCATAATCATTAACTTTTTATTAACGACATTAATGAAGTGCATTATTTTCTTTCCAAAACATTTTGGCCTAAGATCGTTTATAGAATGTCTTACTTGTGAAATTTTTTCAGACATCTGTAATTGTCTTGGAAAGCAAATTCTTAAAACCTTAAGATTTTATATAAGCGGGGTTCTTTTTCTCCTGCCTTATCAAAAACAAACACTATTAGGTAAATGCTGATTATTCTTGTGTATAAATCATTCTTAATCTATGTGTGTTTCAGCCTCAGAATAGTATGCCTGATGTGATTGTGTGGATGATCAGTGGACAGAAAAGGATAGCCTATTACCGCATCCCTGCGTATGAGCTTCTGTACTCAGACAAGAAGGAAATGCGTGGGAAGCGATGTGGTCAGATCATGACTCTGCCTCTGAAGGTAGGTATTTTGAAATAATATGAAATAACATGAGTTGTAACAGGTATCTTTGAGGTGGCGCAGTGGTTCACTGGCATGATGAGTTTGTAATAGTTGGTTCACTGGCATTGTGTTTGGTATTAGACTAAAAGGTGAGATGTTCAAACCTAGAGGGACACAATTTCATTCCTTAATCCATGGAATTTTAATTAGCTGGTGCCCTGATGGATGATCAAGCCAGATGTCCCTTGAAATAGAAGTCTAGCTGTGATTGAGTCAGTAATGATGTAAAAGTCTGCAAAATTTAAACTGAAACTTCACACAAGATATCAGAGATTAAAAAGAAGAAGATAACCAATAGGGCCAGTTTGTTGTTGTTGTTGTTGTCATTTTCATTGTTGTTATTGTGACTGTTGGTGTTGTTGTTGTGATAATATGAGAAAATTTAAACAAGTTTAAGTTACAGTTCCTTTTCTGTTATTAGGTTCCATAATGATTGACTTTTACTACAGTGAAAACATTTCAATAAAACTAAATCACAGTTTAAATCACATAGATATATATATCTATAATATATATCTATATATCTGTCTCCAGTATCCCCATGCGAAACAGAAAGACAAGAAGCCAGAGATTCCTGCCCTGCTGAGGGTCAAACTGTGGCTGGGCCTTCAGACTCAGGAATCAGCCTGGCACACCATGCAGAAAGAAGGAGAGCTGGCAGTGTATGCCGAGACTGTGAGTGCATGGACATGGTGGCATGGATATATGTATATATAAACACATTCTCATCCTATCCTCTTATCTTTTCCTATCGTATCCTATCCCATCCCATCCCATCCTATCCTATCCTATCCTATCCTATCCTATCCTATCCTATTCTATCCTCTCCTCTCCTATCCTATCCTATCCTATCCTATCCTATCTTATCCTATCCCATCCCATCCCATCCCATCCCATTCTGTCTTATCTGTCCTGTACTTCCTAACTATTTGGGCACCATTTAAGATTTTGCAGCCAGCTTACTCCACTCCTTGTGGTTCTCAGCCTTCCGTAGAATGTCGTCCTACTCAAGACTAGTCCACTCTTTGATGTAATATTTTCATCCTTTCCTCTGTCTGCCTCGTTGTCTCCCACCCTGTACTGTGCCCCGAAGAACCAGAATCTAAAATGCCATGAGGCTTCATGAAAATCTTATGACTTCAGTGATAAGATGCAAGCTAAAGTGGTACGGGCACATAGCACAAACTTCTGGATGTTCCTGTTACTTGGTTAGGCTCTTTGTTCCATGCTGAGAATAGGCCATCAACAAAAAAAAACCTCTCCTCCATCGCACAGCTCTGGGCTGATTTTTGTGCCTCCTGCCACCTTCCTTCTTGAGCTCCGCCTCAGTGTCTCTTCTCCAGTTATTTCTGGGCCTTCCTCTTTTCCTTTCTCTTTGAGGATTCCAGGACAGGACCACCCTAGTGATGCTGGTATTGGGTTTCCTGAGGGTGTGGTCAGTCTATCCCCATTTTCATATTTGCAACCGACTTTTCCAATGTCCTTTGTGCTGCACGATATTCTAATGCATCCTCGTAACTTTGCAGAATCTGTCATTGAAACGCAAGAGATATTTTGACTTTGTGGTGTGACAGTTTGTTACGGATTAGCTGGCGGAAATATAGGAATTTCACTAGAAGCAACATAATGCAATGAGAGGGAGGACTAACAAGATAGTTAATAATAAACAGAATGTAGCAATTGGGTTGTATTGAACTTTGAGACATTAAGAACTTGCTAACATTCTTGTAGAGCATCGATTGATGATACTACTTTAAGGGTCTTTAGTATGTCTGGTATGAATGAGATTTTCCTGACAGAAACCTTGAGTTTTTATTCTATCAAATTCCAGTGCTGGTGCCCTCATACCTGTATGTGATTTTGTTTCAGTATGAGAACCAGGTGAATATCCTGGGCACCTGGACCAACAAGGGACCCACCATGTCAAGGCC
>JBDFRD010577832.1:0-17431 GCA_039654405.1 Bullina lineata | reverse complement strand
CTCTCTCTCTCTCTCTCTCTCTCTCTCTCTCTCTCTCTCTCTCTCTGTCTCTCTCTCTCTCTCTCTCTCTCTTTCTCCATCCCGTTCTGCTCTCACTCCAGTCAGTTGTCCTTGTAGCCTCTAGTAAGTAGAGATCAGATCTCAGGATTGTGCAATATAAAGTCAGGCTGGAATTCAGGAGGCGATCTAAACTCTGTGCAGTCCAATAGATGGAACCAAGCTGAAGGCTTGCTCTGAGAAAAGTAGATAATGGTTGCAGGGAAGCTGAAGAATGTAAATGGAAATCACATGTAAAAAGAGCTATCCTGAAGAAAACAGGGACAAACTGAAGTGTGGACAATTTCTGTCTTCATAGGGAACAAATAACAACAACAACATAAAAAAAACGGTCACACAAAAGGAGAAGAGAAGAAGGAAAATAAGAAAAACTTAGCTTCTTGCCCAAACTTGGAAGGCGAGAAAAGGAAGAGTGTGGTCTCCCCACATCTTCCCATCTCTTCATAAGCATATCTCTGGGGCTGAATACCTGCCTGTCTTGGTCAAACTGTCGGGTTAAATTTTGTCACATAATGTGTTGTCATGTAAATGTTTTGTGATTTTTTTATTTTTTTGTTTCAAGTATTAACGCTCTTGCTTTGTCTCTGTACTACATCTGTATTCTCTCTGTCACTCTTTGAGACATGCATTCCTTCTATATTACCAAGCACTCCTATATTCCTTCTGTTATCTTAACAACTATTGTCTTGTGACACCTTTTTTTTTCTTCTTCCTTATCTTGTCATATTATAATTATTTCCCTCTCACTTTGACTCGTCTGTACTCCTCTCCTCTGCTACCTTGACACATGTGTATTCCTTCTACATGGCTTCAACACACCTGTACAACTTCTGTGTCCCCAGGAGGCTGAAGAGCTCCAGTCTGAGTCCCCATCCTCTGAGGACAACAGAGAGACCTCCACGCCAGTGCAGAGGCCTGAGTACAAGGAGGCTGGGGTTCAATCCCCAGAGTTGGACTACCAGGACGAGACCCCTACCTTACAGGTGCGCTCTTTTGCTGATGTGCTGAAGAGCCCCTCCCCAAACCAGGTGCAGGAGATGGAGAAGAGGATTCAAGACGTGAGTTGTTTGTTTTGGTTGGGTCTATCTGGACTGCAGGTCAGACTAGCTCCAAACGTATTGACCATTGTATTTCCTTTGGAATAATACTGGTATGACTGCGAGAGGAACAGCGTCTCTGGACAAAGCGTTGTTTCTAAGTAAGAGGTTTCCCAGGCAAAGCAGCGACATAGCTGCTTCGATTGTCTGGGTTTTAAGGAAGACTGTGTAGGGATCGATAATTTGTAGTCTTAAGTTTATGCTGTACTTTCATATTGTTTTGGAACTTGTATGAAGATGCAGGGACATGATGCGTTGACTATGAATCAGTGAGATTTGTTAGACAGAAGCTGTGTTCTTTGTATTACGCTGTTCTTGAAACTCTTTCATGCACTGAAGTATACAACTGAAACTATTTTTAGGGTTTGTATTTCTAGTACTTTTATTTACTTTCCCATGTGTTCCAAGGTTTTATCTCAAACGTAAACTGATCAGTTTGGCAAACGGATAACACAGGGTCCTGAGTTGGCTGTGAACATTTGAAGACTATTTTTGTGCTATTGATTGAGACAGTTTAGCTTTCTAGAAAACAGAAACAAGTTTTTAATTAAATTTAATTAAGAAAAAAAAATTTTTTTTGAAATTGAAAAGAATTCCTATAGTATCGAATACAGTTTCATAAATTGTGTTTCGTACTTGTTCTGCCTTTGGTTAAATTTAATGTAAAATAGTCTCCATGCTGTCTACCCAGACTTTGAAGAAAACTATATCTGCCTTCATTTTTCTTCAAAATAATCTCTTTTTAAGTGTAAGGGATGAATGATAATATAATAATACAGCTGTAATAAATAACAGAAATATATAGCATTCTGCATTCTCTCCTTGTCCTCAGCTGACCTCCCAGGTGGAGAGGCTGACCTACCTGTTGGCTGAGACCCAGGCAGGACCTCAGTCCCCCAACGTTCAGTCCCCCCCTCCTCAGTCCCCCCCAGCTGAGTCCCCACGGCCACAGTCCCCCAACAGTCGGACGCTGCAGGGGGAGGACCCTGCCCTTATTGCCATGCTGCAGTCGGACCTGGACAGGATCAGTGCAGAAAGGTCGGCACACTCACATACCACAAATAAAGTAGAGATTGTCTCAGCAAGTTTGCCTTACTTATTCCTCCCAACAAGTTTTCCTTACGTATTCCTCTCAACAAGTTTTCCTTATTTATTCCTCTCAACAAGTTTTCCTTACGTATTCCTCTCAACAAGTTTTCCTTACGTATTCCTCTCAACAAGTTTTCCTTACTTATTCCTCTCAACAAGTTTTCCTTACTTATTCCTCTCAACAAGTTTTCCTTACTTATTCTTCCATTAGCTTAAATGAAATAATATCTACGACTTGTTTATCACATAAAGATGCTGAGTTTCGGCATGTGTGTAATTCCTTTGCCATCACCATCCTCTTGTCCTGTACTGTCTTTGCTGGTGTCAGTCCTGTCTAGGTTGTTCATCACACCCGCCTCCACTCCTCTTTTTGGTTTGTAGTGTTGGTCTTGTAAAGAAGAGAACATGCTTTATGTTTCTTGTTTTAAATTTGTTTTTCTCACCATTGGTATTCGGTCCGTAAAGATTTCCGTAAAAATATTGTCAGTGAGTCTATCCTAGACTTAGTTGCTTAGTGCTTATTGCATTTCAATTATTCCTAATGTTATGTGTAATCTGTGTCATATAGCATCATGATGAATGAAAAGTAGCTTTAAAATTAAAAATGCATCTACCTCATACTTTTGGCAGAGAGGGCATCCAGCGTATCAATGACCGACTGCTGAGTCTCCTGTCAGAATCCGTAAAGACGTACGTGGGCGTGGAGGACACCATCAACCGTAAGCTGAGCCAGGTAGTATCTGCCACTCCCCGGCCGGCCAGTCGAGGCAGCGACATGGGCTCGGCCCCCAACTCCAGGCCAGGCAGTGTGGAGCCGGTGAGCAGGGACCATCAGCAGGGCTTGGCTTCAGCTAGAGTTGGCTCCCCTATGAGCGACCGCTTCGACAGGAAAGGAGGTGGGTGATGTTTTTATCGACATAAGAAGGTTCAGTGGGTGATGTTTTTATCGACATAAGGTTCAGTGGGTGATGTTTTTATTGACATAAGGTTCAATGGGTGATGTTTTTATTGACATAAGAAGGTTCAATGGGTGATGTTTTTATTGACATAAGAAGGTTCAGTGGCTGATGTTTTTATTGACATAAGAAGGTTCAGTGGCTGATGTTTTTATTGACATATGGTTCAGTGGGTGATGTTTTTATTGACATAAGAAGGTTCAGTGGGTGATGTTTTTATTGACATAAGAAGGTTTAGTGGGTGATGTTTTTATTGACATAAGAAGGTTCAGTGGGTGATGTTTTTATTGACATAAGAAGGTTCAGTGGGTGATGTTTTTATTGACATAAGAAGGTTCAGTGGCTGATGTTTTTATTGACATAAGAAGGTTCAGTAGGTAAGGAAGTTTCTTGAACTTGAGTGTAACTGGGTGAATGGAAACTTTTGATATTAGTTCTTTGTTGGCGTTTGAAGTTGTAAGTCTTCACATTTTGTTTTGTTGTCTCTGTCTCATAGTTAGCTCATTAAATGGATGAATGTAACAAATTTGACTTTTTCTTTAGCAGCGATTTAAAATATTTTTTTAAGAAATGAAGTCAGAGAAAAGAGAAGGAGTATTGGCATGATTTGATGAAGTCAGTTGTACATTTTATAATAACTGTCCCAGAGAAACAACGATAAACAGACCAACGCTTGACATTTTTGCTTTCCAAGGTGAACATGCAGCAAAAAAAGACAAAGTTAAGCAAAACCATAGTTGAAATAGGAAAGAAAAGAAGAGTAGAAAAGAATATGAAGAAAATGGAAAGGGGAAGTGAAAAGTATGACTAAAATTACATCACTTAATACGGTAGGTCTAGATCTATAAAACGTGAAATTGATTTAAATCATACAGAAGTAAGAAAAATAGGGAGGTCAAGAAAAAAGAAAAATGAAACTAAAATAAGCTACATAAAACAAATCCTGTTGCATTTGCACATTTGATCAGACTTAAAGTTGTATTCCTGTCTTGTCTGCTGTTGTAGCCACCCCAGACGGAGACACGAGTCAAGACAGCCACACACTGGACAATACCAGCATTCTGTCCAACGCCACAGATGAAGGCTTGGAGATCTCACAGAGGCTGGCAGAAAGCATCTTTGTGGGACCAGACATTGACGCAGAAGGGGAAGAAATTTTGTCAGGTGAGCATCTTTTGAAGAGGCCAGAAACTGGACAAAAGGTTGATTTTTTATCTTTTTTTTTTTTGTATGATGAAATATTAATATTATTAATATTATTATTATTATTTTATTATATATAAAATGATGTTCTTCTGATATTTTTTTCATTATTAAAGCTGGATTTCCAATCCTTTTATAACCTGGGTTTGTACAGGAACAGTTGGTCACAATCTGGCATTATCCTCATCTGCAATAAGTCGGCGAGTCAAGGAGGAACACCCAAACCCAACATCAATTATTCACCAGCTTCTATGTTCTACCTATGACAGACTAGCTTCCTGTCTAGGAGATGAAGTAAAAATCATCTGTTCCACTTCACACTACCGAAACCGGGATAAGCTTCTCTATGGACCTCATGGCCTTGAAGGAACTTGACTTCTATGTTCTAACAGTTTCAAATCCTCTTTGTTTCTCCAGACGCAAGGGGGCGCCTGCAGTCGGCCGTAGGTCAACTCCTGGAGCTGATGGAGCGGTCAACAGCTCAGCTGATGGAGGCTAAAGGCACACAGCAGGAACTCTTGGACACACTGGCCACCCGGGCCAGGGAGATGGAGACGGTCAGCACTCGCTGCTCGGAGCTGGACAGTCAGCTGGTCACTGAGATCAAAGCCAAGGAATACCTGGGACAGGAGCTGCATGCTGCTGAAGGTAAGGGGGATGGGGGGTAGAAAATTCTTTATGTACTACAGGTGAGGGCAGAGGAGGGGAGGGTTAGGTGAAAGAGAATTCTTTACATTCTAGTGAGGGTGGGGGTATTTTTTACATGCTGCTAAAGGTAAGGTGAGAAAGAGAGAGATGGGGGTGGGGATAGCAATCTTTATAACCTTTCATCCTGTCTTTGACATGCAATCAAGTTTTCAGTCTTTGATTCTGGTGTTTGTTTACTGAAAATAGTGAACTGGCATCCGATAACTTTCGATACTGCTCTTTATATCTGTTCTATGTGATGGTGCTAATGCAAAATGTGAAGATTTTTTGTTTGTTTTTGTTTTTGTTTTATTTTGTTTTTAATGGATGTTTTGGTTCTGAATGCAGATGTGCTGTAGCTAGTAATGGGTCTTTTTGATAATTTCCTTTTATTCAATATTTAATTTAAGTATGAAAGTAGTTAGCCTGCATCTAGTGTTTTACAATGTAATTTTAAATGGGAAAAGGGGGAAAAAAAAGAATTAATGTTTCAATACAGAGGCCAGAAGATGGAGACAATTTTTAATGTTGCTTCAAGCGTAGCCTTGTAAATGAATCTGAACAAATTATTTTACTTATTCAACTCGTTTGGGGTGAAACCAGTATTTCTGAAAATATGTTCAGATGTTGTAGAATCCAATATGTTGGCAATGTTTGTGTGAGAAGCTGTTCTTCCTTACATCCTGAACATGATTCTTGCATGCAAGAGACTGCTGGCCTTTCTGGTGTGGAGTTTGTGTGTGTTACTTGACTTTTTGCCTCTCCATGCAATGAAGACTTTCTCATTCCACCTGCATTAGTTAAATGTCTTTACGTTTTGCAATGAACTATAATGTTGTGTATTTGATGTTTGCCCATTTTGTTTTTTAAGTAAGAGTGGCATTTAACTGTGCTATCACAGTGGTTGAACATATTGATCTCGAAATAAGATAAGAACCATGTAGGCACGGCCGTTGACGCTTCAAAACTCAACTCACTTGAAGAAAAAAGAAAAACGTATTGCTATCTTTAAGTTTAAGCATGTTATGTCGTCGAGAGAAAGACCAGATAAAATCCTGCTGCATCGGTTTGAAACAGGGTGAGATTTTGTTATTTGTTTGTCGTGGCCAGGGCTGATTTCTGGGTACAGCTCAGAGAGAGAGTCTCTGGAGAACCAAGTTCAAACCCTGGAGGAACAGCGGGAGGCTCTCATCATCCAGCTGGACTCGACCCGCTCTCGCCTGGAGGAGTTTGAGAAGTCCCAGTCGGAGATGGACTCCCAGCGAGACGAGCTGACCAGACAGGAGTCCCTCCTGAGGGAGAACGCTGGCCAGGAGACGCAAGGTTCACTGTCTGTCTCTCAATTTTGGCCCCGCTCTGAGGCCACATCCTCCCCCACATCTCACCCCTCCCCCTCTTATCGTTTTATTTTTGTTCCTTTCACTGTCTTTATCGGAGCTTACCTGCTTCGGCGATGGTGGTTGTTGCGTTCAGAGTAAGAAAAAAATCAAATAATCAGAGATAGTTATAAGAGTAAGAGTGACTAGTTTCATTTTTTATCTTTTCTGAATTTAATTCCTGTGTTGATAGTAGGAAATAGATAATGATAAGATTTTAATAGTAAATCTTTTTTCAGTTAAGAATGAGTTAAGTTTCGATTCAGTAATTACTATTTGCAAGTCTTGACATCAAAATTTAATTTGACAAAAAAAGTCGAGTCAGGGATACTGAGAATGCTGCATGAGTGTTGAACGTGTCGATGTGACCAGTGCATTGTGGTGTTTGTGTAAACCAGGTCCTGGCGTTGTGAGCATTGTGTTCATTTCATGGACATTCACCTTACTTACTGTTTACTTATGTAAAAAATCTAATCCATATTTTTTTTTTTATTTCCTTACTGTTTACTTATGTAAAAAGATTTAATCCATATTTTCTTTTATTTCAATTTGTTATTTTTATTTATTAGATTTATTTAATTAAAACTCTTTATTATTAATGTTCCTTTTAACATAAGATATACTTTCCTTTCTGTACAGGATTATCTTTTATTTAAAATAATATATTTTCCATTTCTGTATACGATTATCTTTAATTTAACATTAACCACAGTGTGACAAGTGACTACATTTTCTCCTGTTTTTTTATTATTTGTTGCTGAGGAAGTTAGCTGGGGTTTCTTTTTCAACTGTTTCAGGGAACGGTTTTATTCACTATTCACAGGCTCTATAAATTTTCACAAATGGGAACTACAGACTTTTTCTATTCTACTTTTTCTTCCAAGTTTTCTTGTGTAGCATGTCTGTGGGAGAGATGTTGCAGACATTGTAATATGATTACAGATTACAAATATTTATGATGCATTTCCTTGTCTTGATGCAAAACCTCCACCAACAGCGCACTGTGATTGTGTAGGGATGGCACATGGGGCAGGCTTGTTAATAAATGGAATGAAATGAACTTTGAACTTTGTTGGTCCAATGCTTGCCCTTCCTTCCTTCTTCCACTGTGTTCTTCCTGTTGGCTGGTCAGCCAGAGGTCAGAGTTAGATGACCCTTGACCTCTATACTTGTGGTGGAAGCTGTGATCTGTTTGAGCTTTGAAGATGAAAGGAGATTCTTCTTTAGGTTTCAATCACAGAAATTCATTCAAGTCACCTTATTCACAAAAAGTAGTGAGGCATGGATTTTGAGTATAAGTAGATGCAATATAGTTCTAAAAGGTTAAAAAGTGACTTTGTTAAATTATTCAAACAGAAACTCAGACATATTATTACAATTGTAATCAAATGGTAAAACTAAAGTAAACAGGCCATTAAAAAGAATTCAGCGGTTGTGCTTGCTTTGGTAAAGACATGAGAGTTGGTGAAACACATCTTCACAATTTATTCTCTGACCCTTGAAGTGCAAAGATATTAATGTGAAAGTCTCCTGTAAAGATATGACATTGAATTTTTCTAAGATATGAAAGTGCAAAGTTCAAGCATTTAACCATGACAGCACTAAGTTTTTATCCTGTCAGAAATCATGCTGTTCTGTAGCTGGTGGGAAGTTGGAGCAGAGTACGAGCCACACATATTGAATGTGTGAAATAAAGTACAATAAGACAGAAGAGCAAGGATGGCCACATATTGAATGTGTGAAATAAAATAGAATAAGACAGAAGAGCAAGGATGACCACATATTGAATGTGTGAAATAAAATAGAATAAGACAGAAGAGCAAGGATGGCTTCAGATTTCAGTGCATGGAGCAGTGTAAGAGTATTTGCTTTCTGCCTTTTCTGTGGCTTTTCTCTGAACATCGTTTAGCTCCCTATGACTGTGAGTTGAAATGCTTTCCAAGTCTTTCCCCCAGCATGTGTCCCAGTGTTGAGTGCAGTGTATTCAAGGTAAGCACCTTGCTACAGGAGAGGGTTACACTTCTTTTATATCAAATTTCATTTTATTCACCCTGACCCTGAAAAAACAAATAATGCCCTTCTTTTTTCTTTTTTAACATTTCTAAGTCATTTTGAAGAACAGGTTAAAAAGATTAGGGCAGAATAGTGCATTCATTGAAAAGTACGTTTTGCGATTGTATAAAAGCATTTTGAAGCCCAAGCTTGGAATGACTATGTTTTATTATGTTACTTTAGTGAACCCATGAAATTATTAATTGTTATATTTCTTTTCGTGAAAGCTATGGAAATGAGAAGAAATAGAAATAATAGTCTAAATGTTAATTGAAACATGAAAAACAAAATAGGGCATTCTTTGTTTGATGCCCTCCACCTCAACCCCTGACCTTTTTCTTTCCGCCTTCCCTGGGAAATCATTTTCTCTGCAAGCATGGTGACCTAGACCTTCATGTTCTCTACCAGCATGGGGACCTAGACCTTTTGTTTTTTCCTTCCCATTGGGATTGTCCGGCTCTCTCTATCTCTGCATGTTGTACTTCTTGTCTGTAAGGACAGCACACCTGCACACAGCACAGGTGAGGCTCCAGTGCAGGGAAGATGCTTGAGCATCCAAACTTACCTTTCCATTCCTTTCCTTCCAACTTGTTACTTAAACTGAGGTCGATACAGTATGTTATGATGCCAGCCTTTTCTATGTTGATGTGGGTGTGCACAGATTGATGGTGGAGGTTTTGCATTCAGAGGGAAAATTTTTCAGCTTGGGCTGCACGCAGGACCTGGTTTATACTGTCTATCTTTTATTTGATGCATGTTTAATGTTTTATTTTATAAGATTTATTCTTGATTTCTTAAAGATTGCTGTGTGATAATGATATTGACTCATATCTCAGTAGTGTTGCGAGTGAGACTCAATTGAAGTGAAGCTAACCAGAAAGCTTTAACTTTTACATCCTTGCAGTTTTTCTAGATTATCAGCCTTGAAATTAGATGCTAAGTTAACTGGTATTATTTTACTGTTTGCATAGGCCTATTTATAATGAAAAAACAAAGTGTATAAGACTAAAAAGTATCTGGCTAACTGTGGCTAAAATATCAATCATTTACTTTTGATAGTAATCTTTTTTGACTACCTATTTTAATTTGATCAATGCTTTTCTTTAAACACACTTTCTTGGCTATCCTCAGGGCTGCTTTCCAAATTTATTTCTTTACCTTCTGTATCTTTCCTCTCGCGTTGCCCTTACATTTGCTCATTTTTTTTTTTTAAGTTTAAAATGGGTTTTAGAGGTTTCAAATAAAATTATGCACCAGTAACCATATTAACAACCTTCCGTCAGTTCTAGAAACAAGTGTATTGACAAGAATACTAGAATCACACTTAAGAAATATGAAGTAAAAGTAGACTTCTTCGAAACATTTATTTGCTAGTTGTTCTTTTCAGTAATATGTAAGTCTGCAATCTACTCAATTACATTGTAGAGTAAACCCTTTCAAATGGAAATTTAATATTATGAAGTCATAAAACTTGACTAGTGCCTCTTGATTCCTAAATGAACATAGGGCCGCATAAACCTTGAGAGTTAAGTTAAATGAAGTTTTTATGTGTGACATTTTAGTAGTGTTCCTGTACAGTTTAATTGCAAATCTGTATCAATTATCTTCACATCAGTTAAAGGTTTATTTCATTCAGACAAAGCATTAAGCTCAGAGCCTATGTTATATTTCACAGAAACTCATGGAACATCATTGCTTTTTATGTGTAGTCTCACTTAGGAAAAGGTAAAAGATAGCCTAATCCTAACCATGGCACAGTTTGCTCATAAAGATAGACCAACTGACCATGAGTTGTGCTTCAATGACGTAGTAGATGCACACAGTGTTGAGAGAATTAAGTGTAGTGCCCCCCCTCCCTTTGCTATTGTGAATGTTATGAAGCCTGGCGACACCATCTGTGGAATGAGCATGATTTACGTTGTCTTCTGTGCACAGAGGGAGAGCAGCCAGCGGCGGCAGAAGCCTCCAGCCAGCCTCCAGGTTTGTCTCCCCCTGTCAAGTTGTCTCCCTTTATCTAGTTGTCTCCCTTTATCTAGTTGTCTCCCTTTATCTAGTTGTCTCCCTTTATCTAGTTGTGTTCCTTTGTCTAGTTGTTTCCCTGTTGTCTAGTTGTCTCCACTTGTTTGTCCATGGCACCCCTGATGTTGATCTTGTCTCCTCCCCCCTTTCTCCTTGTGCATTGATTGTTCTATGGTGAGGTTCCGAGTCAAGCCCGTAGCTTCAAGTCGTTTACTGGGTCCAGTAGGAACTTGATGTTGTTGTCACCCCTGTGGACTCCTGATGTAGTTGGATCTATGTGTGGATGTTGTGTTCACCCCAGTCTGCCTGCTTGTGGATGGATGATTTGGGCTTGTTTGGTACATGATGATACGGCATGTTTGCATACTTCTCAGTTTGTTTACTTGTTTTATTTTTTTTTGTGTATATTATATATATATTTTATATGTTTACTTGGGTAATTTTTGTAGCATCATGTAGTTCTGAGCATGGTCTTGTCTTGTGGGATCTTCCTCTGCTTGTGAGTTGTTTCAGACTAAGAAAAAAAAAAAACTTTTTGTAGTTTTTCTTTCAGATATATTTGTTTTAAGTTCCATTTTTTTTACAGCTGAAGTTACAAGAACTGTAGTTAATACCTTTCCTTGTCACGACATTAAATTTTTCCAGTTTCTTCTCCTTTTTTTCGTGCTTGCCGTGTTTGGCATGTCTTTATCTTTTTCTCTCTTATTATCTTCAATGTTTTGGTGTGTTTTTGATAAATAATTTCTTCATGGAGTATGTCTCAACTCTTCGAGCCATTTTCTTTGGCACAGAATTCTTTTTTTTTCTCTCTCTTCTTTTTTTTTCTTTTTCTCTCCTTTTTATTATTTTTCTCTTCTTTTTTTCTTTTTTTTTTCCTTGCAACAAATTTTCTAAGTCAATTTTATTCATTCATTCATTCTTTACATTTTATTTCATCTTGCTGTGACAATTCATTTCCTCTTATAAATCTGGTTATTGCTTAATTTTCTGCGATGTTTGTGAAGTGCAATCTTCATGACTGGCAGGAATTTGGCAGAATCCAGTCCTGTGAGACAGCTTTCATTTAACTCTTTGATGATTTGGAATGGATGAGAAAGTGACTGGAAAAGTGTCTGGAGAAAACAGGAATTCCACAGGAACAAAACAGCTCCAGTTTGCAGTGGCCCTTGTGTGTGAGAGTAGAGTGTCGTGGTTGACAACAGATTTTTGGTTTTTGATCTAACGTGATTTTGGAGAAACTCACCCTTAGACTGATACCTTGTGTTTGGACTTTGCACTTAACGGTCTTTCAGGAATACCTGTGTCCTTTCCTCTTTTCTTTTTTTTTTTTTTCTCCCTGTAGTTTCACGATGTTTTGTTCCTGTTCTTAATTTGTTTTGTT
Organism: Bullina lineata; assembly: GCA_039654405.1. Classification (NCBI taxonomy): domain Eukaryota; kingdom Metazoa; phylum Mollusca; class Gastropoda; family Bullinidae; genus Bullina; species Bullina lineata. The sequence continues at coordinate 5,514 of JBDFRD010577832.1, read as the reverse complement.
TCCAGTTTGTTTATTCTTGACAAGCACATTTTGTAGTGTTAACTCAAGGAACTGGTTAGGACTAAAGTCTGTGATTTTTTTTATGTTTCATTGATTGCACCTTAGTTGAACTTGACATGACTTATTATTGACAACTTATTTCACACATTTACTTTGTAGCTTTTGATTTATTTACCTTTATTCAGAATTGAGTTTAAAATACCCAACTCTCCGATCACTTGTATGCTCCTAGATCTCTCGCTTCACGGAATCTGCCTCGTCTATCCTAGTTTTAGCCTTTTTGGAAAACTTTCTTTGGCTTATTTATCAACATGGTCAGAGATGCTTGCCTTAGCTTAGGTCTTTTTTTTTCTTTTTTTTTGCAATTCTTTTCTTTTCTGTTTCTCTTCTATCTTTATTGTATTGGACATAAATAGAGCAATGCTTTTTCAGGTGTGAGGAAATTCAAATATCCATACGCACTCATCTGTATTCATTAAATTGTTGTTTTTCTCCAAAAGCTTAGTATATGGTTTTCTGCCTTAGTTTCGCGTCCAAACCATAAAGAAGTTTCTGTTTCCAACCTTAACCTTCATTTCCCCACTCCCTGCAATCTTTCCCCTGCACCTCAACTCCTCCACAACCCAAACACAAACCATGGGAGCAGCCTTGCTGCAGGAAGTGTCCAGCCTGAATGCGGAGAAACGCGAGATGGCCGGTCAGCTTCAACACCAGCTGGACGTCAGTCGCAAGCGGTTGGCGGAGCTGGAGGGTGTGGTGGAGGAGACAGAGCGCCGCCATGAGCAGGCCATGGAGGAGAAGGTTCAAGCCCTGGAGGACTTGAAGCTACAGCTGGAGAACTCAGAGAGGCAGCTCAAGGCTAGCAAGGCCTTTGTGGACGTGAGTGGGAGGGGGGGAGGGGGACGACGGGGGGTTGGTGACTCAGGACAGACATGCCAACTTTACAGGTTTGCCGTAAGACATTATGGAGAGCCGTCAGAAATTATGGTTTACGGGCTATTACGGCCAAATTGCGGCGAAGATATGTGCTTTTAAATTCTTGCTTCTGTGTTCTTCGCTTCCCGGCGTTATCCCTGTATGCCTCATTTTTTGGCGAGTTCAGCTCTTGATTACTCCATGCCTCAAATGGGGTTGGATAACTAAGGCCTTTGTGGTTGGGAGGGAAGAAGGGTCCTAGGGACTCGTGAGTATTGGTGACTGAGGTATTTGTTTAAGGGGGGAGGTCTTGGAGTCTTTCTGGTGATTGAGGTCTGTGTGGTGGATGACAGGTTTAGTGTCCAAATTTTTTGTGGATCGGTCGACTCACTATCATTGACTCAAGTCATTGATCATATCGCTATGAAATTGTTAACACACTTTACTCGTTTCTGACATTTTTGGCTTTGTTCAACTTTTGTTGTTTGACTGTAAAATTCAGGTATAATATCAAACACATTGTTTGCTGGCTGCAAGCAGCGTTTTTCAAATACAGGTGATGCCTTTGTCATTTCACAACCTGTCATTGCGCCATTTTTATATTTCTATGGTACACATGATTTCTGATTAAATTTAACAAATACCCTGTCCCCGAGAATACATGTGTGAGTACTGTGACCTATGGCAGACATGCCAACTTTAGGGATTTGCTCTAAGAAATTACGGCAGAAATTACGGTTTATGGGCAATTACGGCCAAATTACGGTGAGGATATATTATTATGCTTTAAAATCTCATTACCATCAGCGTTGTGTTCTTCGTTCTCTGGCATTATCTTTTACGTGATAAAATTACTCTTTTGGGTCCTCATTTTACTGTGAGTTCAGCTCGTCATTATTCCAAACCTCCAATGGGGTTGGCATGTCTGCTATAGAGACCAAATGTACATGGTGTAAGTAAGCTACAGGCGTCAGACTGAAATAACCAAACCTGGACTTTACCTCCCCCCAGGAGCAAATGGCGGAGAGGGAGCAGGAGAGGGAGGAGCACCAGAGGGAGATAGACAGACTACAGGAGACTATTGAAGGCAAGGACAAGAGTGCCAGTTCTCACCAGAGGCTGCAGAGGGAGGTAAAAACAGGGGAGGTGGGAGGGGACAATGTCTGTGTTATTTATGTCTCTAGAACACGATGATGCTATACAGCTCATTATCTGCTCGAAATATTTCCATAGTGTGTTGCTTTATGGGGGAAAAAAAGTCTTTGTTTCAAAGTCATTACGAAGTAGGAAAGAGGTCCAAAAGTGTTTTTTCCTAAGGAAAGCAGAGAAATTTTTTTTCTTCTTCTTTTCTTTTTGTTTTCTTTCTTTTTTTTCGGGAGGAAGGGAGTGCTGTCTTTTTTTAACCCCAACTTCTTTAGACTTGAGCTTGTCCAACTCGTGACTGCAAGCACTTTGTTATTTATCTGTATCATGTCATGTTCCAAGATTGTAGAACTTTGTTCACCCATACATTGATTTGGAGTCGTAGCCACAGAATGAAAGAGGCAAAATATTTGTATGAGAATGTGTCCTTGACCCCAGATTGCTGACCTCACGGAGCAGCTGCAGTGCAGAATCGCCAGCCAGACAGACATGCACCAGCGCACGCTGGACCTACAGAGAGCTCTGGAGGATAAGGACCTCAATGCCACGGACCTGAAGGTAAGCACAGTGCAGGAGGAAGCTCCCTAGTGTTGTTATGGTAACATTCTTGTTTTGTTGGGTGGTGTGGTGGCCGGCGGTTAGAGCGTTGGATTCCTAATCCAAGGGTCCTGGGTTTGAATCCGGGAGGTGAATATATTGAGTCCCTGGGAAAGACGCTTCACACCAGTTTTCCTCACCCCACCCGGCATATTCTGCTGGGGAAGTAAACCTACAACAGACTAGCGTCCTGTCTAGGAAATGAAGTAAAACCCATCTGTTCCGCTTAACGCTACCGACACCAGGATAAGCTATTGGCCTTGAAGGACTTAACTTTACTTTACTTATTAAGTGGTAAATACAAATTAAAGGAGCTGTCCTATGCTCGGCATTTCTGTTTTCAGCGATTGATTCGACAGACAAGCAATACCCAAGCCTGTTAATGATTGATTCGAAAATTAAACATAAATATTTCCAGTATTTAGAAGGAATGTTTCAATTTTTTTTTTATATTGAGAGAAGAAACTTAATGATTTCAAACTGAAGGAAAGATCAAGGCAGGAAACTCATGGGTTAGGATAGTTATGGGGTTAATGTTGTTGGGATTTTTTTTTGTTTTGTTTTGTTTCTTTTGTACTTGGAATAGGAATTGCATGTCGCATCTGGCATAAATAAAAATGAGAAGAAGAGAACAATAATGATAACAATAATAATAATAATGAAAAGAAGGATGTCATCTGTAGTTTCACATTTCCTCCTTTTACCTTTGAAGACAATAATATCAAATGTTGGTTTGTCTTTGTGTATTTTTAGGGGATAGCTTCATTTGGTTGTGTTTGCTACTTTGCACTTTTTCAGCTTCCCTGCAGCTTTCATTCACTTTTTTTTTACATTTATTACCTCTTGTGTTCACCATTATTTCTGCGTCCCTCCTGTCCCAATCCCCATTTTCTTGCGCCTCCCCAGAAATGGGTGTCCCAACTGGAGGGGGAACTAGACCAGAGGGGTAGCGTGGAGGAGCAGCTCAAGCAAAGGATCTCCAGACTGGAACGCCAGCTGACAGACAGATCTGAGGATGAGGAGGAAGCGGAGGAGGACACAGTCAACGGAGGACGTCCCACACAGGCGGAGAGGTTAGACCGGAACAGCCCCACGTCCATGTCGCCGTCGGGGTCAGTGCAGCGTTTGTCTCTGGTGTCTCTGGAGGAGGAGCTGGTCAAGTCGAGGCTGACCGAGGAGGTAGGTGTTTTGGGGGGGTCCTCTTTCTACTGCAAGTTCAGTTCGATGATTACTCCAAGCCTCAAATGGGGTTGGCATGTCTTCTATCATCCTTTTTGAGGAAAATTTAAAATTAATTTTTCAGCTTTGCTCTATTGGAACTGGGATGAGCTCCAGCTCTGTGGGTCTTGCAGGCCTTGAATGAACTTTACTTACTGTTACTTGTGTTTCTTTGATTTACTGTTACTTGTGTTTCTTTGACTTTCTGTTACTTGTGTTTCTTTGACTTTCTGTTACTTGTGTTTCTTTGACTTTCTGTTACTTCTGTTTCTTTGACTTTCTGTTACTTCTGTTTCTTTGACTTTCTGTTACTTCTGTTTCTTTGATTTACTGTTACTTGTGTTTCTTTGACTTTTACTGTTACTTGTGTTTCTTTGACTTACTGCTACTTCTGTTTCTTTGACTTACTGTTACTTCTGTTTCTTTGACTTACTGTTACTTCTGTTTCTTTGACTTACTGTTACTTCTGTTTCTTTGATTTACTGTTACTTCTGTTTCTTTGATTTACTGTTACTTCTGTTTCTTTGACTTACTGTTACTTCTGTTTCTTTGATTTACTGTTACTTCTGTTTCTTTGACTTACTGTTACTTCTGTTTCTTTGAATTACTGCTACTTCTGTTTCTTTGACTTACTGCTACTTGTGTTTGTGTTTACAGGAACTGGTTCATGAGAACACGGCCTTGAGGGAACAGGTGCAGGAGCAGCTGGTCACGCTGTCTGGCCTGAGGAACCAACTGGACCAACTCCGGCACTACGCCACCGATGAGGAAGGGGACACAACCCAGCTACGGGCACAACTCCAGGCGGCCAGGGATGCGCTGGAGAAGAAAGAGGCCGAGGTATGCTGGGATAGATGTGTGGATGGGGAGGTGTGAGCGTGGTTTGTGATTTGTGGGTGGGAGGGTGTGAATGTGGTTTGTGAATGTGTTGATATCTGTTTACAAGTCTTGCTGCCAGTCAAAATGAGAGTCCAGCAATTTGGGTTACAGGCCGAGTAAACAGTGCCTTTGACTTTGCAGCTACATTGACAGGACAGATTATTGACATTTTTATGAAATTCACGTCATGATCTTTTGTTTTCCAAAAGTTATTAGAAATTGAAGAAGAGGTTGAAGTTTGGTAATTTCGATTATAACAAAAACTAGAGCAACCCAATTAGTAATGCAAATAGTGTCACTACTATAGTGGGGTGGGGCCTTTGTTGATGGTTAGTTGTTGATCTGAAACAACTTACAAGCGGTGGAAGATCACACAAGCAAACAGTCCATGCTCAGAACTACATGATGCTACAAAAATTGCCCAAGTAATTTATTCTTCTCTCCTTCCTTCCCTCCTTCCTTCCCTCCTTCCTTCCGCTAGCTGACAGAGGCTCAGGAGCAGGTGGAGAAGATGAAGTCTCAGCTCCGCTCCAAGGAGGATGAGATGGAGACCATCCGGAGCAAGGTGACTAAAGTCTTGGAGATGGGGGAAGTGCATGAGGAGAATGAAACACTGAAGGTAAATCTCTTTCTACTGTTTACACTTCTATGCGCCAGTCTACTTCTTTTGCCTACTCTATCTACCTCTTCTCTCTTCTTCTTCTTCTTCTTCTTCTTCTTCTTCTTCTTCTTCTTCTTCTTCTTCTTCTTCTTCTTCTTCTT